>CM067379.1:1215042-1280673 GCA_034510155.1 Eucriotettix oculatus
CGGTAAAAAAAAGAATTAGAAGCCTTTGAAAAGTGTTGTGGTGGTGCTGCTGTAGTAGTAGGTGGATAGATAGGGGTAACTAACCAGGAACAGTTCTGAAGAGGAATAAGGTGGAAGAGAGAGAGAGAGAGAGAGAGAGAGAGAGAGAGAGAGAGAGAGAGAGAACAACATGGAGGACGTTGATTAACAGGGGCCACGATTAGGGATCCTTGTAAAATTAGCGTTAGAGGGAAGTGAACAGAAGAGAGAAGCCGAGGATGAAATTTTGCTAAACTAACTATTCGGAAAAGGAAAAAAGCTTGCGTGAAAAAGTTAGAATGGATCCCACTGGACTCAAGGACTGAAAAAGGACAATTTTAATTTACATTAGAATCATTAGTTATTGTAGTTAATTAATTAATTCTATGCAAATTGGGGTTTGTTTTAGTTTTAATTATCTTCGGGTGAATAATGCCGCCGACAGTTGTGACGTCACCAGTCAGCGATGCTTGTGATGTTGATAGGGAAACACGACCAGAGACCCTATAATAGTAGTAGTAGTGTACATTGATTTCCCCTCCCCTATCTTCCCCTCCCTTCCCCTCCCTGCAGCACCAGAGATAATCTCTTACACGTTTCCCGATTTCGCGCCGTATTTACGCGCCATAACTATGATGATGTTGTTATTATAGTAGTTGTTGCCGCCGCCGCTAGTTGGCGTTTTGCGTGTTACAGTAAATCAGGGTCGCGCGCCGGCCGAAACGTTGAATCGCGTTGTTATTTAGCAAAATAATGGCGATGGCGCACGAGCGTGTGTGGGATTAGGCAGACAGGTGATAAACTACGCAGGTATCAAGCGGCCAGGGGGCGGGGTTGTGTAAAAAACAAATATAATTAAACACACACACACACACGTAAACGAACACAGTAGCGGAAACATAACGGCCCGAAAAAAAATAGCAACATTTCCTCTCTCTCTCTCTCCTCTCTCCTCTCTCTCTTCTCTCTCTCTTCTTCTCTCTCTTCTTCTCTCTCTCCTCTCTCTACGTCTCTCTCTCCTTCTCTCTCCTCTTTCTTTTCTCTCTCTCTTCTCTTTCTTTTCTCTCTCTCTTCTCTTTCTTTTCTCTCTCTCTCTCTCTCTCTCTCTTCTCTCTCTCTTTCTCTCTCTCTCTCTTCTCTCTCTCTCTTCTCTCTCTTCTCTCTCTCTCTCTCTCTCTTCTCTCTTGTCTCTCTTTTCTCTCTCTCTTCCCTCACACTCTTCTCTGTCTCTTTTCTCTCTCTCTTTTCTCTTTCTCTTTCTTTCTCTATTTCTCTCTCCTTCTCTCTTCTCTCTCTTTTTTCTCTCTCTCCTCTCTCTCCTTCTCTCTTTCCTTCTCTCTCTCCTTCTCTCTCCTTGTCCCTCTCTCCTTCTCTCTTCTCTCTCTTTTCCCTCTCTTCTGTCTGTCTTGTCTCTCTCTTCTCTCTCTCTTGTCTCTCTCTCCTCTCTCTCCTTCTCTCTCCTTCTCTCTTTCCTGTTGAATTTACATGTGAAGAATTTGGAACCGCGCTGGAACTTGTCCAGTAACAGGATTTATTGCTAAAAAAAATTTTAAGCCTGAAGAAGTCCCACCAACAATAATCTTCACACGCCGAGGGAATCAAGGGGTAAATGGGATGCATTGCCTTAAATTATTTTCGAGCCTGAAGAAGTCTCAAAAAAGGGGTCGAAACGTCGCTTGTGCTAATAAATAGTCATATATATATATATATATATACGTAAATGCTGACTATTTTTTCGGACCGTTTTTCATTTATTGTAAACAAGCCTGAAGAAGTCTGGAAAAAGGAGTCGAAACGTCGCTTGTGCTAATAAATAGGTAACTGAAAGAGAATAAAAAAAATCATTTCGCATTTCACTGAACGTCGAGTTTGATTTCGTATGGGAAGCAGCGGAGGAGGAAGAGAAGGACCAGAAGGATTTGTGACGTCACGCGCTGATGACGTCACTTGCTTCCCGTGTGTTTTTAAAAGAAAAATCACACACACAGACAACGAAAAAAAAGAATTTTTTTTGTATTTATAAAACGGGGCGGTCGAGGACAGGGGATGAGGGGGGATGTAAATGGAGGCCGCCGCCGTCGCCCCCCTTGGGGTGTAATTGCCGGAGAGGACGTCGTTGTAATTTGTTCCCGAGGGTGGGCGGGCGGGCGGGCGGCGGCGACGACGACGGTTGTAGTAGTAGTAGTAGTAGTAACATCCCTCTGGGGAACCCACAGAGAGGGAGACGGAGAGAGAGACAAGAGGACCCCAACAACCACTCTGCAATTCAGATGCTCTTCCTCTCACAAGCCTCCTCCCCTCAGCCAAGCAGGCAGGCAGGCAACTTACTAAAAATTAAAAAAAAGGATAGAGGGAAAAAAAATCTCCACTCTCCAAGATGTCGCTGGGAGTCAGTGTGTGACACCTGACGCGTACACCAGTGACGTCACATGTAAAGTAGAACGTTAAAAGGGTTTCACACACACACACACACACTAATAACGATTTTTTGAAGACGACACGAATTAAATATCGAGAAGGAAGCAGTAAGTCAGAAGTAATTAGAAATTGAAAGGACAAGAAGAGAAGAGGAGAAAGCAGAAATCAAAGAAAGGAATTAGACATACGGAACAGGAGACGGAGAAAGTTAAAAGGGAATATGGGGGGAAAGTGAGTCACTACTGTGCAAGGAGAAGAGAAAATAATAAAAAAACACGTCACACGCGTAAATACAAGTATCGATGTTAATGTTAATGTAGAACGTAAAAAAGGGGTTTACAGGGGGGAGATATAAAAATGGCGGCGAACTTCTGTCCTTAATATCAAGAAGGAAGGTTAAATATAACCGCAACAGTCAGCAGTAATTAGATTTTGAAGGACAAAAAGAAGAGAAAGCAGAAATCAAAAAAATAAAGGAATTAGACGAGGAGGAGGATGATGATGCAGGAGTAGTCCATGGCTCCTTAACTTACATATATATAGAGAGAGAACAGGAGACGGAGAAAGTTAAAACGGAATATAGGGGAGAAGAAATAAAAAAACACGTCACTCACCTAAATACAAGTATCGATGTTAATGTAGAACTTTAAAATGGGTTTTCCAGGGGGAAGGGAAGATATAAAAATGGCGGCGATCTTCTGAACTGTCACACACACACACACACACAGACTAATAACGATATTTTTGGAGAGGACACGAATTAAATATAGAGAAGGAAAGGGTTAACAACAACCGCAACAGTCAGCAGTAATTAGAAATTGAAAGGACAAGAAGAGAAGAGAAGAAAGCAGAAATCAAAAAAAAAAAGTAAATTAGACGAGGAGGATGATGCAGGAGTAGTCCATGGCTCTTTAACTTACATATACATATATATATAGAGCGAACAGGAGACGGAGAAAGTTAAAACGGAATATGGGGGAAAGTGAGTCACTACTGTGCAAGGAGAAGAAAAAATAAAAAAAAACACGTCTCAAACGCGTAAATACAAGTATCGATGTTAATGTAGAACGTTAAAAGGGGGTTTTCCAGGGGGAAGGGGAGAGATATTAAAATGGCGGCGATCTTCTGAACTGTCACTCACACACACACAGTAATAACGATTTTTAGAAGAGGAGACGAGTTAAGTATCGAGAAGGAAAGGGTTAACAACAACCGCAACAGTCAGCAGTAATTAGAAATTTAAAGGACAAGAAGAGAAGAGGAGAAAGCAGAAATCAAAAAAAAAAAAGGAAGGAATTAGACGAGGAGGATGATGCAGGAGTAGTCCATGGCTCTTTAACATATATATATAGAGAGAGAGAGAGAGAGAAAACAGGAGACGGAGAAAGTTAAAACGGAATATGGGGAAAAGGAATCACTACTGTGCAAGGAGAAGAAAAAATAAAAAACACGTCTCAAACGCGTAAATACAAGTATCGATGTTAATGTAGAACGTTAAAAGGGGGTTTTCCAGGGGGAAGGGGAGAGATATAAAAATGGCGGCGATCTTCTGAACTGTCACACACACACACACAGACAGACTAATAACGATTTTTTTGAAGAGGACACGAATTAAATATAGAGAAGAAAAAGGGTTAACTATAACCGCAACAGTCAGAAGTAATTAGAAATTGAAAGGACAAGAAGAGAAGAGAAGAAAGCAGAAATCAAAAAAAAAGGAAATTAGACGAGGAGGATGATGCAGGAGTAGTCCATGGCTCTTTAAGTTACATATATATAGAGAGAGAGAGAGAGAACAGGAGACGAAGAAAGTTAAAACGGAATATGGGGGAAAGTGAGTCACTACTGTGCAAGGAGAAGAAAAAATAAAAAAAAACACGTCTCAAACGCTTAAATACAAGTATCGATGTTAATGTAGAACGTTAAAAGGGGGTTTTCCAGGGGGGGGAAGGGGGGAGAAGATATAAAAATGGCGGCGATCTTCTGAACTGTCACACACACACACACACAGACTAATAACGATATTTTTAGAAGAGGACACGAGTTAAATATAGAGAAGGTGCAGTGACGGGGCGACGTTTTTTTTTAAAGATGGCGGCCAAAAGGAAATGAGAAAACGAAATCAGGCTGGACAAAAAAAAACATATTTTTTTAAAAAAAAAATACAGTAACAATGATAAATTTTACAGGTTGTTTTGTTTAATAGCATAGGAAGGGAATTGAAGTGTCCTTCTCTTTGTCAACGGCCAAAAAAAAAGTCAGCATTAAATGTATATATATATATATAAATATTTATTAGCGGAAGCGACGTTTCAACTCCATCGCGGTGGGACTTCTTCAGGCCTAAAAAAAATTTTTTTTTTAGCAACAGATTCCGTTACTGGACAAGTTCCAGCGCGGTTCCAAATAATAATAATTCTTCTTCTTTCACACGTAAACTATAACCGCAACAGTCAGAAGTAATTAGAAATTAAATAATTGAGATATATTGTCAAAAATAAAAAATAAAATAAGTTAAAGTGACTTAAGTAGAGTTTGAAGAACACCCAGACGAGGTAAATCGCCCTCCCTCTTCTTCTCCTCCATCGACCCCTCCCCCCTCCTCCCCCCTCCCCTCCCCCCTCCCCTCTCTCTCTCTCTGTCCTCACCCGCCCCGATGACGTATGGAAGACGACGTCATCATCAAGATCCGGACTGAACAGTTTTTGGAATTGAAAATTTGGACCTGGATCGGGAAAAAAAAAATTTTTTACGCGGGGGAGAGAAGAGAGGAGAGGAGGGGAAGGGGGAAGGGGTGGGTGAGGACGGAAAGGGCGGGCAGGGACTTTCCAAAAAGTGCTGCTGGAAAAAAAAATTTTATATTTGTTTTTTTTTACCGCTTCAAAGAAAGCCAAAAAAATAAATAAATAAATATCATCTAAGCCATTATTCCTCTATTTATTGTGTGTAATTTGCGTTTTATTTTTTACTTTCTCCCTCCTTTTCATTAATATTGGCGTGTTTTACCTGATTATCCTATACTTCACTCATGTGTATAATTAAAATTTAGGCAAGGACCTCGGTCTGTCTGTCTGTCTGTCCTAATCTCTCTTCTTCTCCCTCCCTCCCTCCCTCCCTCCCTCTATCTCTCTTTATTTTTCTTTCGTCGTCATTTTTCCTTTTTTGCAACGTCCTGGGGGTTCCTCAAGGCTCCATGTCCCGGTCCCTTTTAGTTTCAACTCCCAGAAAGCAAAAATATTAAAAAATCGCGTGCGTGGTTCATGTTTTGAGGAGTTGGGTTCATCAGACAATCCAGAGATATTGGTGCTGAGGAGTTGACGTGCGTGTATACTTTGGAGGGAGGGGGAAAGGAAAGGAAAGGAAAGGAAAGGAAAGGAAAGGAAAGGAAAGGAAAGGAAAGGAAAGGAAAGGAAAGGAAAAGGAAAGGAAAAGAAAAGAAAGGAAAGGAAAGGAAAGGAAAGGAAAGGAAAGGAAAGGAAAGGAAAGGAAAGGAAAGGAAAGGAAAGGAAAGGAAAGGAAAGGAAAGGAAAGGAAAGGAAAGGAAAGGAAAGGAAAGGAAAGGGAAGGGGGAGAGTGGAGTGGTGGTCGCTGGTCGTGTCCAGGGAATCGGAGGATTTTTTAAAAAAATGTAAAACCAATTTAAAAGAAAGAGAAATAAAAAAATTAGTATATTTATATAATCGAGTTCCATGATGGAAAGTATTATTTGGAGTGATTATTAGTTAATGGTTGAGTTCATATGCGTGTCTCTCTCTCTCCCCCTGGCGGCGGCAGCAGCTGTTGTTGTTCCTCTTCAACACGCCACGACAACCAATCTAATTCATCGGCCGGAAGTGATGTAGCATATGGCTTCCGGTGATTTGGATTACGTCACCACCACCACGAGGACGACGACTTTATTGGAGTGTAAAAGGTTTGAGGACTTGCGGTTAATGGGAGGGAGAAGGGGGAGGAGGGAGAAGAGGGAGGAGGAGGTGTCTCGACACGTTCGGCCACGGTGACGCAAGTGATGACGTAGTTCACGCTACTCAGTCCAGGACTTGTAATTAAGGACAAAGTATCCCGTAGAACCGGGAGGAATTGACTCTACTCCAGATTCACTCGGCCAGTGATGACGTAGGTGATGACGTACATCTCTCTCTCTCTCTCTCTCTTTCTCTCTCTCTCTCTTTGATATATTTACCACACTAGATATTAGAGGACTTATTATTAGGACGAATTCTCCCATTACACCATAGGGAATGTCTCTCCGTCTCTTTCTCTAGATTCGCCTGACCAGGGTGACGTAAGTGATGACGTAGTTCATTTAGTGTCTGTCTCTCTTTATCACACTACTTAGTTGAGGACTTATAATTAAGGACAAAGAATCCCATTAAACCAGGAGGATTCACTTGGCCAGGGTGACGTAGATCTCTCTCTCTCTCTCTCTCTCTCTCTCTCTCTCTCTCTCTCTCTCTCTCTCTCTCTCTCTCTCTGTCTCAGTGCGTGTTATGTGTTTCATATATTTATCGCACTAGTTATTTAAGGACATATTCTAGGTATGGTCTCTCTCTCCCCCTTCCCCACCTTCCTCTCCTCTCCTCTCTTCTCTCTCTTTTTCTTTCTTTCTCTCTGTTTGATATATTTATCACACTAAATTTTTAAGGACTTGTAATTATAACAGATTCTCCCATTACACCATAGGGAATGTCTCTCTCTCTCTCTCTAGATTCGCCTGACCGGGATGACGTAAGTGATGACGTAGCTACTAATTGAAGACAAATTCTCCAATTCCATCGTAATATTAAAAAATGGCCGCCCACTTCCGGGTAAAAGAATATAAATTCCGCAAAACCGCACGACTGTTTTTCAGCTGTTATTATTCCCCAAAACTCCCCGCCAACAATGGTCTAAAACGGAATGTTTACACTTCTTTTTACGTGCCACGGCTGATGACGTAGGCTTTCCGTTTAACGGATCCGTCGTTGCAGCGCAGCGTGCTGTGACGTCACTTAACAAATTTACTAGACTTCGTATAGAGCGAAAATACGGCCT
Organism: Eucriotettix oculatus; assembly: GCA_034510155.1. Lineage (NCBI taxonomy): Eukaryota > Metazoa > Arthropoda > Insecta > Orthoptera > Tetrigidae > Eucriotettix > Eucriotettix oculatus. Next base: position 1,222,513 of record CM067379.1, read on the forward strand.
ATTCAAATTTTGTTTTCGTGTGTTTTATTTTTCCCCCCGCGCCGGCTAAATGCAGGTGGGGAGGAAAGTGACGCATCGGGTCATATTTGTACGTGACCGCGGAGGGATTCCAGAGGATTAAGGCCTCCGAGTCGCCAGTCTTACTCCGGCTTCATAATTTTTCGTTAGCAAAAAATTATAAAATGCCGCGGCGCTGTAGCTGTAGAGCAGAAAGAGAAGAAGAAGGATAAAGGTGAAGTCGCCTGCTTTCCAACCCTTCATAATTTTACGTTAACAAAAAAAAATAATAATAATACTAACTATGACGACGCTGTAGCTGCAGCGCAGAAGAAGGAGGAGGTGAAGAAGGATGACGTAGTCAATGACGTGGTGCCTCTACTAGTTGCAGCTACCGCCTCACAACAACCCCGGGTTCGAATCCTGGCATGGGTCGCGAGGGCCCGGGGATTGAGACTGCTGGGAGAGGAATTGTTGATATCACCCCAAAAATTTTTGGGGAATGTGTGACGCCAGGTGACTGTCCGCCGCCTCTGTAGGCCGAGGCCCTCCTCGTGTGAGGCGCCGTTGAGCCACACTGGAAGCAGTAGTGATGACGCAGTAGCCCTCTGCACCGTCGGAGGAGTTGTAGGTCCCGGTGACGGCTGCGGCGAGTCTAACCCTGTCTTACTGTTACTGTTACTATTTCCGCCTCTGTAGGATGACGTCAGCAGCAGCAGCACCGTCGAGGCGAGGAGAGTTTAGCACACACACGCTCTCTCTCTTGTGTCTCACTTTTGTTTATGGCCCTGTGTTTGGCACAATTTATGCTGCAATTTGTCAGAGAGGCGACGGACAGAGGGGATGAGAGGGGGGGGGAGAGGGGGAGGCAATGTAACGCCGATAGCCTCGTCCAAAAACGACGAGACAAATCTAGTTACTCGTCCCGCTTGGCCGGAAATAAACTCGCAACAACAGCAGCAACAGCGACAACAACAACGTGCAGTAGACTGAGTGAGGACGAGTCACAAATAACATCCTCAACAGAAAATAAAATACATTAGTTAAAAATAAGGCGATTGAGGAAATTTACTGTAATACTGTGAAGTGAAGCGAACAATATATATATATACATAAATACTTACGTAATACGGGAAAAGAATAGAAGATGTTTTGAAATGGTGATGAGATAAGGAAGGGCTGGATAAGGGTAACTAACCAGGAAGTCCTTAACAGAATACGTGAAGAATATGATTAATAGGGCTTAGATTAATAGAACAGAAGAGGGACGCCAAGGATGGAATACGCTAAGCAGATTAGTGAGGATAGTTGTGTTGAAATGCAAATGGCTTGCTCAAGATAGGTTAGCGTGGATCAGAGACCAGCCTTGAGACTGAATACCACAACAACAAGAGACAACAATAGTATTCTACATACATTTGTTTATTAAGTGTAAATATGATTTGAGGGAAATGGAAAAAGAGAGAGAAATAGGGAAAGAGAGAGAAATAGAGAAAGAGAGAGAAATAGAAAAGAAAGAAAAGAAAGAAAAGAGAAAAGAAAAAAGAGAAAAGAAAAGAGAAAAGAAAGAGAAAAGAGAAGAAAAGAAAGAGAAAAGAAAGAGAAAAAAGAGAAAGAAAAAGAAAGAGAAAAGAAAAGAGAAATAAGAAAGAAAAGAGAAAGAGAAAAAGAGAAAGAAAAAAGAGAAAAAAGAAAGAGAAAGAAATAAGAGAAAAAGAGAAAGAAAAGAAGAAAAAGAAAAGAAAAGAGAAAGAGAAAAGAAAAAAGAAAGAAGAAAGAGAAAAAGAGAAAGAAAAGAAAAGAGAAAAGAAAAGAGAAAAGAAAGAAAAGAAAAGAGAAAAAGAAGAAAAAGAAAGAGAAAAGAAAAAAGAAAAGAAGAAAAGAAAGAAAAGAGAAAGAGAAAAAGAGAAAAAGAAAAAGAAAAAGAGAAAAAGAAAAAGAGAAATAAAGAAAGAGAAATAGAGAAAGAGAAAGAGAGAAAAAGAGAAAGAGAGAAAATAGAGAAAGAGAAATAGAGAAAGAAAATTAGAAAAAGAGAAATAGAGAAAGAGAGAGAAATAGAGACTGGGAAAGAGAAAGAGAGAATTACAGAAAGAGAGAAAATTAGAGAAAGAGAAATAGAGAAAGATTAAAAGAAAAAGAGAAATAGAGAAAGAGAAATAGAGAAAGAGAAAGAGAGAATTACAGAAAGAGAGAAAATTAGAGAAAGAGAAATAGAGAAAGAGTAAAAGAAAAAGAGAAATAGAGGTAGAGAAATACAGAAAGAGAGAAAATTGGAGAGAGAGAGAAATAGAGAAAGAGAGAAAATTCTCCACAGGTTATTGAAGAAGAGAAACTGAAGAAACGGGCAGCTTAACGTAGACGATGACGTCAGAAGTTAATTCGAGGTATGAGGTTCTACTTTCTTGTTCCTGCGTTGTTCATTCCCGAGACTGGTCCGATCCATTCTTGCGCAAGCCTTTTCATTTCCTTATAAATAGCACGACCTTACATCTCCTCACTCCAATCTGCTTAGCGTATTCCATCCTCGGCCTCTCCCTCTTCTCTTCACTTCCCTCTAATGCTAAATTTTACAAGTTCCCTAGTTTCTTAAAACGTGTGGCTCTATTAATAATCTATCCCTTTAAAGTCCTCCATATTGTTCCCTCTTTCCCCCTCCCCACCCCTATTTCTGTTTAGAACTTCCTCGCACATGACTTATATTGAAGTAATATTATTATATTGTTTAAGTAGTTTGGTCTCCTGGCGTGAGAGAAGCCACTGCAGGTCCTACCACCCTTTGAAAAAAAAAAAATTGACCCGAGTGACGTCATCCAGCCTCCGCCCTGAAGCCTGACGTCACGCAATCTGCTCGGGGCCCATGTACGGGAGTTCCAGACTCGCTGGAGCTGGAGCCACGGGTGTTAATTTGTTTTAGCGATGTCGCGTGGACGGTTGTGGAACACGGGTAAGCACTTTGGTGATGGAGGAGGCGGAGGCGGGGGCGGAGGAGGCGACATCGGCTGGGAAAGTGGACACGTGGCTTCCCAAAACTCTCTCTCTCTCCCATCACAAACACGACATGGTCCACAAATTACGTAACTAGGGGCGACGACATGGAAGGCCCTTGTCAATCACTCACAAGAAAAGAAACTCCAACCTCTTCACCTGCTCTGCCCCCTCTCAGGTGACCAAAAAAAAATCATGCAGGACCATGATCCTGATCCCCCATTGGACCACAGCCAGCCAGCCTAAAACTGCCCCCGAATTTCTCTCCTTCGTCCCCCTCCCCAGGCAGGTCATGTCCTTCACCCACGAGGAGATGCATGGCGGATCACCTGACCCACCAACCTCTAATCCAAAAAAAGTCCCTTCCTATGTTATGTTATTAAGGGGCGGAGAGTTTCTCCTCCGTTGCCCCCCGCCCCGGCAGATCATTTCCTCACTCCTTCCTTCCTTCACCCACGAGGAGATGCATGGCGGATCACCTGACCCATCAACCTGCAATCCAAAAAAGTCCCTTCCTATGGTATTAAGAAGGTGGGGGAGAGTTTCTCCTCCGTCCCCCCGGCAGGTCATCATCTCCTTCCTCCTTCCTTACTTCACCCACGAGGAGATGCATGGGGGATCACCTGACCCACCAGCCTGCAATCCAAAAAAGTCCCTTCCTATGGTATTAAGGGGGCGGAGAGTTTCTCCTCCGTCGCACCCCTCCCTGGCAGATCATTTCCTCACTCCTTCCTTCCTTCACCCACGACGAGATGCATGGCGGATCACCTGACCCATCAGCCTCCAATCCAAAAATCTCCTTCCTATGGTATTAAGAGGGTGGGGGAAAGTTTCTCCTCCGCACCACCGGCAGGTTCTCATCACCTCACTCCTTCCTTCCTTTACCTTCGACGAGATCCATGGCGGATCACCTGACCCACCAGCCTCCAATCCAAAAATCTCCTTCCTATGGTATTAAGAGGGTGGGGGAAAGTTTCTCCTCCGCACCACCGGCAGGTTCTCATCACCTTCCTCCTTCCTTCCTTCACCCACGACGAGATCCATGGCGGATCACCTGACCCACCAACCTCCAATCCAAAAAAGTCCCTTCCTATGGTATTAAGAGGGTGGGGGGAGGTAAGTTACCTGTTTCAGGATCGCCCCTGTACATGTACCGTGTAACCCTTCCCCCCACCCCCACCCAATAAAAAAACAGTGGATCATCGGGCTGTGGGAGTTTCCCCTCGCAGGTTATTTCTCCCCGGATTGACTGCGGGGGATCACATGACTTCCACGTCCGTAACGCCTCGTACTCTCTCTCCTCTCTCTCTCTCTCTCTGCGGTGTTTTCAAAGCCGAGGCACCTTCCACCCGTATCTCAAGAGGCGTATGCACTGCGGTCGAAGACCTTTGGCAGTACCAGGGGAAAGACACCAGTCGGCCAGCCAGCCAGCCATGCCTTCCCCTAAAACTGCACCCTAATTTCCCTCCTGCTCCTGCTCCCCTCCCCCTCCCCCCCACCCCCCGCCGACACGTCATCATCAACTCATTCCTTCCTCCTCACTTCACCCACGAGGAGACGCATGGCGGATCACCTGACCCACCAACCAACCTCCAATCGAAAAAACTCTGCTTGACCCGCGGCGGCGCTGTTTTTCTCTCCCCCGCCCCCACTACCCCCCCCAACCCTAATTTATGACGTTTCCGTGGCGTCAAAGAACTCGACTCGAAGGTTTTAAGGCCCGAAACGTTTTTGTTTTTTGCCACTTTTTTTTTGGGAAGCTCCGATGTCTCTGGACTGCAGTTTCCTATACGGGGAGTTCATGAGCCACACACACACGTCCAGCGGCTCTTCTCACACGTTGTACATCACTTCATGATAGAGTGAGAGAGAGAGTTTTTCACCACGTGGTCTGTGACGTCATCGTGACGTGTGTGTGACGTCATCACCGATGATGATGATAATGGAGGGCGTCAGAGGAGCAGCTGTGTAAGTTTTCCGGGTAATTGGCCGCCGTGGTAATTGCTGCACTAGTGGCGGCGGCCATCAGCAGCAGGGAGAGAGAGAGAGAGAGAGAGAGAGAGAGAGAGAGAGGCTGTGGAGGACTATGAAGGGTAATTTGCCCTGGGAACAATGGCCGCCGCTCCATTTGTGGCGTCTGATTTACACAGCGGCGTCGTCCCCAGGTGCGACGCCATCGGCAATTACCACCATTCCTCCTCCTCCTAGGGCCGGGAACTAAGGACGCAACACGAATATAGTGATTAGGGCCGGAATACAAGGAAAACACGACGCAAATGACGTAACTATAGAATAGTAAAATGGAAGAATAGAAAACCAAACCCAAAAAAAATAATAATAAAGAGGAAATACAAGAAAGGTGGACACAAAAAAGAAAGTGTCGGTGAGGAATGAAAATAGAGGAAGAAAAAGAAATGTTTATACATTAGTTTCGCGCTACGGAAACTTAAAATTTATGTAGCAACACTCAAAAATAAATTAAGGGGGGCGAAAAATAACGAACGCGTCAATGAAATAGGTTAAAAAGACGGGGTCAAATAAGTGGCGTGGAAAAATCAAAAAGAAAAAGAAGAAAAATGCACTACGTTGCTTTCCTGATATGTAAAAGGTAAGGAAGGGTAGGAAAACTAAAAATTAAAGGGAACAGGAAGGGAGGGAGAGAATGAAATGACGAAAATAAGGACAAAAAAATTAATCACAGGAATTTACAAGAAGAAAGGAAGGAAGATGATAGGACGAAAAATTATAGAAGAAAAAATGAAGAAAAAGAAAGGGTCAAATAAATGGCGTGGAAAATCCAGAAAAAGAAAAAAACACTCCGTTGCTTTCCTGATATGTAACAGGAAGGGTAGGAAAACGAAAAATTAAAGGAAACAGGAAAAAAGAGAGGCAGAGAGAGAAAGGCATGACGAAAATAAGGACAAAAAAATAAGCACAGGAATTTACGAGAAGAAAGGAAGGAAGATGTGAAGGACGAAAAAGTATTGAAACATAAATAAAAAATGGCGTGGAAAATCAAAAAAAACGAAAAATTGAAGGAAACAGAGAAAGAGAGAGAAAAAGACATGACGAAAATAAGGACAAAAATAATAAGCACTGAATTTAGAAGAAGAAAGGAAGGAAGAAAAAAATATGTAAACACAAACAAAAAAATAAAACAGCTTAAAAAGACGGGGTTAAATAAATGTGCGTGGAAAATCTGGAAAAAAAACACACAACGTTCCTTTCCTGATATGTAAAAGTAAGGGTAGGAAAATGAAAAATTAAAGGGAACAGGAAAAGAGAGAGAGAGAAAGACAAATGACGAAAATAAGGACTAAATAATTAAGCACAGGAATTTACAAGAAGAAAGGAAGGAAGACGTGAAAGAAGAAAAAAATATGGAAACGTAAACAAAAAATGGGGAAGCTATTAGGAAAAGGAGAAGGAAACCAGGAATTTACAAGAATTGGGGAAGAGAGACAGAAAAGGAGGTGAGGACGATATTATTTATTTTTCAAAGTAATAATATCATTCCACGCAAAATTTATTTATTAGGTGTAATCCTATGATTGACATTGAAGTAATTTAGGGTAGAAAAACGAAAAATTAAAAGAAACAATAAGAGAGAGAGAGAGAGAGAAAAAGACATGATGAAATTAAGGACAAAAAAAATATTCACGGAAGAAGAAAGGAAGGAAGACGTGAAAAAAGAAAAAAAATATGGAAACGTAAACAAAAATACGTGAAGGTGTGTATAATATATATTATTTTAAAAAAATAGAATATGGAAAATGATGAAATACTGACATATATGTATATATATATACCAAGTCAGCGACATTTTTCAATAAAAGGATTAGGAGGAGGATATTGAAGAAGAGAAAAAAATCGCTGAAATGGAAATGAAGAATACAAAAAGATTGAGAAAATACTGAGGTGAATAGAGGAATTATGAAATCAGAAGAAAAAAATACATAAATAAAAGGAATACTAGAGAGAGAGAAAAAAAGGAGGTGGAGAGAGACAAAAATGATAAAAATAAGTAACACATACATATAATAAAAGACTAAATTAAATTAAAGGAATAAGCCAATGAAGAAAAATGAAATGGACCAAAAATTAAAATAAATTTTTTTTTAAATAATTAATTAAAAACGAAAAAGGGAAGTATAAAGTGATAAATTATGTCATGTAACTGTAAATTTAAACGAAGATCCTCGTTAAGGTATATATATATATTTTTTAAAATTGTTAAGTTTCAAATATTGTAAAAGAAGGGTTTTTGGTAGATGAATATAGGAATAATTGCCGAAAGGTCCTCGAGAATAAAGTTTGGAAATGTAATATTTGAAGTCAAGTAATTAGAGAGAGGAGAGGAGATGACGTCACGCGGTCACCCTTGATGCTAAGAGAGAGAGAGAGAGACGGAGAGGGAGAAGTTTGAGGATAGTTGAGGCGTGAAGAAGGGCAGCAGATGTTGTACTCAGCTCCTCCTCCCTTCCTGAAGGACCCCAAACTTCCCTCCGGCCAAATGTTGTGACAAGGCAAGATGAGAGGGTGAGTGAGTGACGTCAGCGATGACGTAACATTATGAAGCTGGGCCCATAACCTATTGGATTTCGGTAGCGGTTCTTCCGTTTTCGGTGATTGCGCCTCGACCTCTTAATAAATCAGAGAGGATCAAAGTCACGGTGGGTTAATCCCTAACTAAAACTCTCTCTACGTCTCTCATTTAGTGTCTTTCTTCGTGTCGCCCTCTTTCCTATTTTGCCGACTCTGTCTCTGGCTGTTTGTCTTTAATTCTCCTTTTTAACTTTCCTCCCCCCCATACTGTCTCTCTCTCTCTCTCTCTCTACTTCTGTCTTTCTGTTTATGTTGCTTTCTCTCTCTCGCACTCACACACACACACTCAATCTCTCTCTCTTTTCCTTTGTCTGTCTGTCTGTCTGTGTCTAACGTCTCTCTCCCTCTGTGTCTCTTGCTTTCTGTCTGTTTCTCTCTCTGTCAGTCTCTCTCATTTTCTCTCTCCCTCCCTCTCTGTTTCCCTCTCTCTGTTTCTCTCTCTTTTCCCCCCTGTCTGCCTGTGTGTATTCTCTCTCCCTGTGTGTGTCCCTTTGTTTAATTCTGTCTGTCTCTCTCTCTCTCACACACACACACACATACTCTCTCTCTCTGTCTTTTCCTTTGTCTGTCTGTCTGTGTCTAATGTCTCTCTCCCTTTGTGTCTCTTGCTTTCTGCCTGTCTCTCTCACTCTCTCATTCTCTCTCTATCTCTCTGTTTCTCTCTCTTTTCCCCTGTCTGCCTGTGTGTATTCTCTCTCCCTGTTTGTCTCTTTGTTTAATTCTCTCTCTCTCTCTTTTCCTTTGTCTGTCTGTCTGTGTCTAATGTCTCTCTCCCTTTGTGTCTCTTTGTTTATGTGTGACTGTCGCTCTCTCTCTCTCTCTCTCTCTCTTTTCCTCTGTCTGCATGTGTCTAATCTCTCTCCCCGTGTATCTCTTGCTTTCTATCTCTCTCTCTCAGTCACTCACCCACTCTCTCTTTCTCTCTTTTCCTGTCTAATCTCCTTCCCTGTGTTTTTTTTATCGAAGGTAGGGGAAAATCTTCAGAAAGACGCCGTGAAACCCGACTCTCTCTGTTTATGTCTGTCTCTCATTCTCTCTCACACTCACTCACTCTCTCTCTCTCTCTCTCTTGTTCTCTTTTCCTCTGTCTGCCTGCCTGTGTCTCATCTCTCTCCCTTTGTGTCTCTTGCTTTCTGTCTGTCTCTCTCTCTCTCTCTCTCTCTCTTGTTCTCTTTTCCTCTGTCTGCCTGCCTGTGTCTCATCTCTCTCCCTTTGTGTCTCTTGTTTTCTGTCTGTCTCTCTGACTCCCTCTCATTTTCTCTCCCCCTCCCTCTGTTTCTCTCTCTCTTTTCCTATGTCTGCCTGTGTCTAATCTCACTCCCTGTGTGTCTTTTTGTTTAATTCTGTCTGTCTGTCTCTGTCTCTCTTCTCTTCTTGTTCCCTTTAATTTTTCGTTTTTCTGTCCTTCTTTTTCCGTATCGGGAAAGTAACGTTGTGCGTTTCTTTTTCTGGATTTTCCACGCCATTTATTTGAACCTGTCTTTTTAAGTTGTTTCATTTTTTGTTTGCGTTTCCATATTTTTTTTCTTCCGTCCTTTCTTCTTGTAAATTCCATGCTTAATTTTTTGTCTGTATTTTCGTCATCTCTCTCTCTCTCTCACTCTCTCGCTTCTTGTTCGCTTTAATTTTTTGTTTTTCTACCCTTCCTTTTACATATCACCCACACCGACACACGCACACACACACACACTTAATGTCCCTTTTCTCTCGTTTTCTCTGTCTGTCTTTCTGCCTGTGTCTAATCTCCCTCCCTGTGTGTCTCTTTGTTTATGTCTCTCTCTCTCTTTCTCTTTTCCTCTGTCTGCCTGTTTCTAATCTCTCTCCCTTAGTGTCTCTCTTTCTCTCTCTCTCTCTCTCTTTCATCCTCTGTCTGCCGGTTTCAAATCTCTCCCCGTGAGTTTCTTTTGCTTTCTGTCTGTCTCTCTCTCACTTACTCTCTCTCTCTCTCATTTTTCTTCTGTCTACCTGGTTTCTAATCTCCCTCCCTGTGTGTCTCTCTGTTTATGTCTATCTCTCTCTCTCAAACACACACACACGCACTCTTTCCCTCTTTCGTTTCCTCCGTCTGTCTGCCTGGTTTCTAATCTCTCTCTCTCTCTCTCTCTCTCTGTGTCTCTTTGTTTATATCTGTCTCTCTCTCTATCTGTCTCTCTCCCTTTTTATCTCTTTTCCGCTGTCTGTCTGCCCGTTTCTAATCTCTTTCCTTGTGTCTCTCTGTTTATGCCTGTCTCCTTTCTCTCTCTCTCTGACCACACACTCACACGCACTCTTTCCCTCTTCGTTTCCTCGTGTCTGCCTGTTTCTAATCTCTCTCTCTCTCTGTTCTCTTTGTTTATATCTGTCTCTCTCTCTCTATCTGTCTCTCTTCCTTTTTATCTCTTTTCCGCTGTCTGTCTGCCTGTTTCTAATCTCTCTTCCCTGTGTGTCTCTCTGTTTATGTCTGTCTCCCTTTCTCTCTTACACTCACCCATTCTTTCCCTCTTTTCCTCTGCCTGCCTGTCTGTTTCTAATCTCTCTCTCTCTCTCTCTCTGTGTCTCTTTGTTCTCTCTCTCACACCACTCTCTTTCTCCCTTGTCCTCGTCGTCGCTGTCCGCCTGTGTCTAATCTCTCTCTCTCTCTCTCTTTCTGTCTCTCTCTTCCCCTCCCCCCCCTTCACAATCTATCTTCCTTTCCTTCTTTCTTGCTGTATATATATATAAGTAAACAAAATTAAAATATTCTTCGAAACTATAGTAATTGTTTATGTACAGTGTGTCCCAATATATTTTTTTATAATAAATCTTGGATTTGGTTTCACTCTGAGAGAGAGAGAGAGAGAGAGAGAGAGAGAGAGAGAGGAAAGTAAGAGCCGCGCTTCTCATCAACGCTTATGTTGCGGAATTAAATTATGCAAATGTTACCCTTGCAATGTGGCTTCAAATAGAATTAATGAGGGGGAGAAGTTAAGGGAGGGGAAACCAGGGCCGCCAACCAAACGACCAGATGGATTCATTCTTCAACTTACAGACCTCAGCATGTTGATACTTGGTTGGTTGGTTGAAAAGTTTTCCTAAATATCTTTCTATCTTCCTTCCCTCTCTCCTTCCTTCTCTCCTTCTTCTCTTTCTTTCTCTCTCTGTTTTTCTTCCTTCTGCGTCTCTCTCTCTCTGTCTTCCTCTCATTTTCCTCGTGTCTCTCTCACTGTCTCTCTCCCTGTTCACTATAGCGAAGTCTCTAATGATGGCCGACTTGCAAGTTTCGTCCTCCTACAGCATCCACTGTTGCCTTGCATATCGTCCTTCCTCTTTAATAATAATAATAATAATAATAATAATAATAATAATTTCCTGTCGCCATTTTTTCCGTGTGCCTTAGTGGGTTTTTTTGAGTAATTTTTGGTCAACGCCGGACCATCTAAAGCATGTAAATACCTTCTTATTCCGTACTCATCCTCCAATGTGATCTTGTCGCTTATTAAAGGATTTTTTTTCCCTTTTCCCTGATTTTTCTCATTTCAAAAAATTTTCCAGTTGCAAGTTTCTTGTTAGTTAATTTTCCATTTTTTCTCACGTTTCCTATTTTGGTGATTTATGCATACTTATTGACTTACGCACTTCCTCAATTCCTTACTCCTTCTGTTAATTTCATTATTCTCTCAATTTTTATTTCCCTGTGGTTTTTTTTTAGTGTGGCCTAAATTTTTTATTTTTAGTAATTTGGCATGACATCATATTTTTTTTAGTAATTTCTTAACTCATTTTTTATATTTTTTGAATTTTTTCGTTGTTCCTTACTATGATTTTCGTATTTTCTTAATATCTCAATCCTTTTATTTATTTTATTAAATGTATTACACACATTTCTAATTTTAATATTTCATCGTTTTCTTATTCTATTTCTTCATTTCGTCTTTTTTTCCGATTTTATAATTCCTCTTTTTACTTGAGAGTATTTTCTCAATTTTGTATTATTCATTTCCATTTCAGTAATCCTTTTACTGTAAAATCTCATTTATAATATATATATATATGTATATTAGTATTTCATCATTTTCTTATTCTGTTCGATTATTTTTCCTAATTTATCACTTTACACTACCTTTTTCGTTTTGAATTTTTTTTTAAATTTATTTTATATTTTGGTCTTTTTATTTGCTTATTCCTTCAATTCAATTTAGTATTTTATTATACATGTGTTACTTATTTTATCATTTTTGTCCCTCTCTCCTTCTTTCTTCCCACCCCACCACCACCACTACTCTCTCTCTCTCTCTCTCTCTCTCTCTCTCTCTCTCTCTCTCTCTCTCTCTCTCTCTAGTATTCCTTTTGTTTATTTATTTTTCTGATTTCATAATTCGTCTATTTACCTGAGTATTTTCTCACTGTTGTATCCTTAATTTCCATTTCAGCTATTTCTCAATTATTCTAATCCTTTTATCGAAAATGTCTCTAACTTAGATATATATATATATATATATATATATATATATATATATCAGTATTTCATCACTTTCTTATTCTATCGGCTTATTTTACTAATTTATTAACTTAATTATATATCCCTTTATGCTTCATTTTCCGATTTTTAAATATATAAATTTTTTATTTTTTTTTGTTTTTGTCATTTTATTTTCCTCCATTTACGTTATTCCTTTGATTTAATTTGGTATTTTATTACGTGTGTTACTTTACTAAGTACTTTTGAGTCTCTTCCTTCTCTGTCTCCCTCTATTTTAATATTACTTTTCTTTAATGGTGTTTCTTCTCGTTTTGTTTTGGCGATGCGAATAACCTTCTTCTCATTTCTACCTGTCCATTAGTAGTAGCAGTAGTAGTAGTAGTAATAGTAGTAATAATAATAGTATTAGTAATAGTAGTTGTATTAGTAGTAGTAGTAGAAGTAATAGTAGTAGAAGCAGTAATAGTAATAATAATAATAATAATAATAATAGTAGTAGTAATAATAATAATAATAATAATAATAATTGTAGTAGTAATAATAATAGTAGTAGTAATAGTAGTAATAATAATAATAATTGTAGTAATAATAATAGTAGTAGTAATAGTAATAATAATAATAGTATTCATAGTAGTAGTAGTATTAATAATAATTGTAGTAGTAATAGTAATAGTAGTAGTAATAGTAGTAATAATAATAATAATTGTAGTAATAATAATAGTAGTAGTAATAGTAATAATAATAATAGTATTCATAGTAGTAGTAGTATTAATAATAATTGTAGTAGTAATAGTAATAGTAGTAGTAATAGTAGTAATAATAATAATAATTGTAGTAATAATAATAGTAGTAGTAGTAATAGTAGTAATAATAGTATTAGTAATAGTAGTAGTAGTAATAATAATAATAGTAGTAGTAGTAGTAATAATAATAATAATAGTAGTAGTAATAATAATAATAATTGTAGTAGTAATAATAATAGTAGTAGTAATAGTAGTAATAATAATAATAATTGTAGTAATAATAATAGTAGTAGTAGTAGTAATAGTAGTAGTAATAGTAGTAATAATAATAATAATAGTAATAATAATAATAGTAGTAGTAATAGTAATAATGATAGTAGTAGTAGTAGTATTAATAATAATTGTAGTAGTAATAATAGTAGTAGTAGTAGTAGTAATAATAATAATTGTAGTAGTAATAATAATAATAATAATTGTAGTAGTAATAATAATAGTAGTAGTAATAGTAATAATAATAATAATTGTAGTAGTAATAATAATAGTAGTAGTAGTAGAAGTAGTAGTTGGGTAACAATATGACAATTGTGTCGAATCTGACGAGTATTATTTTTTCGTCCTTGTCACTCGTAGGTTTGTTACTAAGGACTAAAAGGATTTCCCGTGTATGAGGTTAGTGTTACTCTATGACACGTAAATACATGATGTAGGAGGGAGAAGGATGGATAAAAACGCCAGAAATAAATACGTTTTGGTGACGAATCAAATGTTTCCCCCTCCCCTCCTCATCCCCCCTTTCCCCCCGCGACACGACAGAATTAGTTGCAGGCAGCGACGAGTAATAAATTGAGTAGAATCGCGCGTCCAGCCTGTAGGATCAACATTCGGCCATTAATTTGTCAGACTCGTGAAGAGAGAGAGAGAGAGGGATTTAAACCTCCCCTTCCCTCCTTCCCTCCCTCTCCTCCCTTCCCTTGACACATTCAATTTATGCACTGTTTACCTTGATTCCCTAATAAAACTAGTAAAGTAACGCGCGCGCACGTCCTTAGCCCTTCATATGCAAAGATCATATGCCATCGATTTATTAATTCTGTTTTAAAATAATCTTTCCTGGGGTAAATGGCCTTACACGTGACGTAACAAACTCGCAGAGGTTTTCTTTTGATATCGTCCGCCTTCTCCTTCTCCTCCTCCTCCTCCTTCTCCTTTTCCACCTCCTTCTCCTCCTCCTCCTCCTCCTCTTCCTTCTCCTCCTCCTCCTACTTCCTCCTCCTCCTCCTCTTCCTCATCCTCATCCTCCTCCCCCTCCCCCTCCTCATTCTCTTCCTCCTCCTCCTCTTCCTTCTCCTCCTCCCCCTCCTCCTCCTCCTCCTCCTTCTCCTCCTCTCTTCCTTCTCCTCCTCCTCCTACTGCTCCTCCTCCTTCTCCTGCTCCTTCTCCTCCTCCAACTGCTCCTTCTCTTTCTACTCCTTCTCCTCCTCCTTCTATTCCTCGTCCTCCTCCTGCTCCTCCTCCTCCTCTCTCCTTTCCCTCCTTCTCTTCCTTCTCTCTCCTTCTCTTCTCTCCTCTCCTCCTTCTCCGCTCTTCTCCTCCTCCTCTCTCCTCTCTTCCTTCTCCTTTTCCACCTCCTCTCTCCTCTGCTCCTCCTCTTCTTCTCCTTCTCCTCCTCTCTCCACTCCTCCTCCATCTCTCTCCTTCTCTTCCTTCTCCTCCTCTTTCTCCTTCTCCTCCTCCTCCCGCTTCTTCTCCTCCTTCTCCTTCTACTCCTTCTCCTCCTCATCCTCCTCCTCCTTCTCCTTCTCCTCTTTTTCATTACAGAGAGATCTTTTCGTGAAAAACAACTTCATCAGAAACCCAACGGAATGGGAATGAGTGTGTAGAGTTATTTATTTATTTATTTATATTTATCATACTTGTTCAAATGTCCAGTCATGTCAGCGATCTGCAAAAAAAAAATAAACAAACTGCGTCGCCTAGCAACCTGCGATGGTCACCCGAGAAGGAATATCTCTGCCAGGGGTATTGGAGTGTTTGAAATGAATTAGGTGAGGGGGGAGAGGAGAGGGACACACACACACAGTGTCAAGAGTCAGTAGAGGTAATAACGCCGTCCGGGAAGTTTTAAGCAGAATAAGGAAGACTTTGAAGGGAGAGGAGAAATTAACAGGCCGCGTTTTCAGACGTCAGGGTCTTAGCATTAGAGGGAAGAGTATGTGTTAGGGTAAGAACAGAACAGGGGGAGGGACAAGGATGGAATACGGTAAGAAAATTAGGGACGATGTTAGAACTGTAGTATATGAGGAAATGAAAAGTCTTGCGCAAGGTAGGTTAGCACGGGTCGGAACACAACAGACGAAAAAAATTATCATTTAAACATTGAACTAGGAAATTTAGTAGGGAAAAAAATTTCTTATTACTTCAATCATGAAAACGTGTTACACAAGGGGTTATTCAGGGTAGAGAAAAACGGTTAAGAGAGCTCGGGTTAACCCCCGCAAGATGGCGCCTGACCACGGGGGAGGAGGAGGAGAGATTTCACCCCCCAACCCCTCTACCCGGGTGTGCAGGGACGGCGCAAATATATTCGTCAGCACGTGCCGATGGTAAAAAAAAGAAGGGGAGAGAACACACAAACAGGGAGAAGGAACAGAGAGAGAGAGAGAGAGAGAGAGAGAGAGAGAGAGAGTCTGAATAATGGATAAGCAATTTTTGGCAAGTGGCGAACGTGAAACCCAGAGAGATAGAAGGGGGATGGAGATTGTCCGCACGCGTGGGAATTTTAAAAATTTCCTCTAATGCAACAATAATCTGGCCCACGAGGAGGAACAAGGGAGGGGGGGAGGAAAAATGCAAAAATCTGTAACGTTACACGCCGCTGGCCGTGAATATTCATGAGGGACGCTCCTTGTGGCTGCCTCACTACCTCCCTTCCTCCCTTTCACCTCCTCTTCCTCCTCCATACTCTTCCTTGTACTCCTGTTTCCTCCTCTTCCTTCCCCTACTCCTCCTCCCTTATTCCTCCTTTCTCCTCCTCCTCCTTCCTCCTCTCCCTCTTCCTCCCCTCCTCCTCCTTCCTCCTCCTCTTTCTTTCTCCTTCTCCTCTTCCCCCTTTCTCCTCATCTCCCTCTTCCTCCCCTTCCTCCTCCTCCTCTTTCCTCCCTTTCTCCTCCTCTCTCTTCCTAACCTACTCCTCCTCCTTCTCCTTCCTCCTCCTCCTCCTACTCCTCCTCCTCCTCCTCCTCTTCCTCCTCACTCCTCCTCCTCCTTCCTCCTGATTCCTATCCTCCTCCTCTCCTCCTCCCTCCTCTCTCCTCCTATTCCTCCCCTCCTCCTCCTCATCTTCCTCTCCTTCCTCCTCTTCCTCCCTACTCCTCCTCCTCCTCTTCCTCCTCCTCCTCCTCTTCCTCCTCTTCTCCTCCTCTTCTTCTCCTCTTCCTCCCCTCCTCCTCCTCATCTTCCTTCTCCTTCCTCCTCTTCCTCCCCTACTCCTCCTCCTTCCTCCTCGTATTTCCTACTCCTTTTCCTCTTCCTCCTGCTCTTCCTCCTCCTTCTCCTCTTCCTCCCTTTCTTCTCCTCCCTTCTCCTCCTCTTCCACCTCCTCCCTCCTCCTCCTTCCTCTTCGTCCTCCTCATCATCATCGACATTGAGCATTTACGTAATTTCCTGCCGCGAGTGACGTAAGACATTTACAGTCCTTCACTGATCTCTCTCTCTCTCTCTCTCTCCCCCGGTTGCGATTCAAGTCAGTGAACTTCAGGAAAGATTAACCAATGATCCTGGTCCGAGTAGTTGTAAACTACACCATGGCGTCATGCTCAGCCTGTGTGTGTGTGTGTTGTGTTTATATTGACTTTTCTCTCCATGCACTTTCCTTTCCTCAATTTATATTAATATTATTTGTCTTCAATTATGTATCTCATTTTCTCCGTCATTTCTAACGTATGACGTATCCTCCTATTTCCTCAATCGAGGACCTGATGGAAAAGAAACAATAAATCTAGACAATGAATTACTCTGAGCGTCTGTCTGTATGGAGTTTGCGGACGAAGCAATTCAGAAAAAAAAAAGAAAGCATGAGGACAGAGGATGAGAATAGACACGAGGCAGAGTAGAGTAGTGTAGTGTAAAGGACATGGTTAGGAGGATCATCTTACAGGCCTCGGGTCCTGAAAGGGACAACGTAAGGACATTTTCACTCTCTCATTGGCTGTAGGAGAAGAGCCACGGTGACGTCACGATGGCGACTGCCCCTGCAAGGTTGTCCACACGCCACATTGAAAAGTCTAATTAGTTGCCTAAACGACAGGCGACGCCAAAAAAAATGATATATTTTTTAGTATTCCTTTTGTTTACTTTACTATTCTATGTGTGTTACTTATATTAAAAATTTTCCCTGTCTCTCTCTCTCCAATTTACTATTCCTTTTTCTTACTTTCGTATTCTACCGGTGTTACTTATTTTAATATTTATCTCT
Organism: Eucriotettix oculatus; assembly: GCA_034510155.1. NCBI lineage: Eukaryota > Metazoa > Arthropoda > Insecta > Orthoptera > Tetrigidae > Eucriotettix > Eucriotettix oculatus. The sequence goes on from CM067379.1 coordinate 1,239,758, forward strand.
CTCTGTGTCTCTCCCTCTTTTTTCTCTGTCTCTCTCCCATTAGGATTTTTAGTTTTCCTTTTGTTTACCTTAGTATCCTATGTGTATTACTTACATTAAAAATTTTCCCTGTCCCTCTCTGTCTCTCTCTAATTTACTATTCGTTTTGTTTACTTTAGTATCCTACCGGTGTTACTTATTTTAATATTTATTTCTTCCTGCGTCTCTCTCTCTCTTTTTCTCTCTCTCTTTCTCTCTTTCTTTCTCTCTCCCCCATTAGGATTTTTAGTATTCTATTTGTATTACTTATTTTAACATTTATCTCTCTCTCTCTCTCTCTTTTTCTCTCTGTCTCTCTCTGTAATTTACTATTCCTTTTACTTACTTTTGTATTCTATCGGTATTAGTTAATTTAATTTTTATCTCTCTGTCTTTTTCTCTCTTTCTCTCTCTCTCTCCCATTAGGATTTTTAGTATTCCTTTTGTTTACTTTACTATTCTATGTGCATTACTTATATTAAAATTTTCCCTTTTTTTCTTTCTCTCTCTCTAATTTACTATTCCTTTTTCTTACTTTACTATTCTACCGGTGTTACTCATTTTAACATTTAAATCTCTCTGTCTCTCTCTTTTCTCTCTCTCTCTCTCTCTCCCATTAGGATTTTTAGTATTCCTTTTGTTTACTTTACTATTCTATGTGTATTACTTATATTAACATTTTCTCTCTCTCTCTCTGTAATTTACTATTCCTTTTGCTTACTTTAGTATTCTATCGGTATTACTTATCTTTAACATTTTTATCTTTTCTCTCTCTTTCTAATTTCGTACTTTAGTATTCCTTTCGCTTAACTTAGTTTCTTCTCGTTTCCAAATGCCTTTATTTTTCTTCATTCTCCTTCATGCATTCTTATAGATCTGGGTATTTTCTCTCTCTCTCTCTTTCGCATTTACAGCCACTTGCTCTGTTCTTTTTTATTACTTTTATGAATCTAAAAAATTATCATCTATTTTTTTGCCTTCTTCCAGCTTTTCTTTTCCATTATGATTTTCCTATAAGTTAATTATTTACATAATTTTTTCCCCACGAAAATAGATTAAAAAGCAGTTTCTTTTCCAGACTCGTCACATTATTAATATCAAGAATATATTTTAAACTGTGATAAATTTTTTGGGGTTTCTTGGAACCGCTTCGTGCCTTTACCTTTATTCGACGTGTTTCCTACTGTCCCCATCTCTCTCTCCCTCTCTCCTCCCTCTCCTCCCCTCTCACACCACTCCCCCTTTTTCTTCGCCCAGTCTCCAATAGTCTTCCTCTCTTTTCCCAACCCATAAAATAAAAGGTAAATAAACAGCCCTGCATCAAAGTTATTTTCGCTCCGCTTCTTCGTGTTGCTTGTCTAAACACAGGGGAGGGGAGGGGAATATGTATTTATTATCTCTGCCCTCCCCTCCTCCTCCTCCTCCCCTCTCCTCCCTTCAGCTGCCTTTGATGTCTGATTTTAATTTTATTTTAAATTGTGAGTGATCGGCTTCCATCTTCCCTTTACTTTACGTCGATGGTAAAGTCCAAGGGTAAAAACTCATCTACTCTCTCTCTCTCTCTCTCTCTCTCTATCTCTCTCTCTCTCTCCAATTAGAGTTTTTACTATTCCTTTTCTTTACTTTAGTATTCCATCGTTATTACTTATTTTAACATTTTTATCTCTGTTTCTCTCTCTTCTCTCTCTCTCTCTCTCTCTCTCTCTCTCTCTCTCTCTCTCTCTCTCTCTCTTTCTGCAATTAGAATTTTTAGTATTCCTTTTGTTTACTTTAGTATTCTATCGGTGTTACTTATTTTAACATATTTATCTCTCTCTCTCTCTTTCTCTCGTTCTCCAATTAGGGTTTTTTAGTATTCCTTTTGTTTACTTTAGTATTCTATTTGTATTACTTATATATTAAAACTTTTCTCTCTCTCTCTCTCTCTCTAATTTACAATTCATTTTGTTTACTTTAATATTCTATCACTATTATTTATTTTAACATTTCTCTCTCTCTCTTTCTCTCTCTCTTTCTCTCTTTCTTTCTCTCTCCAATTAGGGTCTTTAGTATTCCTTTCGTTTACTTCAGTATTCTATGTGTGTTACTTATATTAGCATTTTCCCTGTCTCTCTCTCTCTCTCTCTCTCTCCCATTAGGATTTTTAGTATTCTTTTTGTTTACTTTAGTATTCTATTTTTATTTCTTATATTGTAATTTTCCCTGTCTGTCTCTCTCTCTCTCTAATTTACTATTCCTTTTGTTTACTTTAATATTCTATCGGTATTACTTATTTTAACATTTCCCTGTCTCTTCTCTCTCTCTCTTTCTCTCTCCAATTAGAGTTTTCAGTATTCCTTTTGTTTACTTTCGTATTCTATTTTTATTACTTATATTGTAATTTTCCCTGTCTCTCTCTCTCTCTCTCTCTCTCTCTCTCTCTCTCTCTCTCTCTCTCTCCCATTAGAATTTTTAGTATTCCTTTTGTTTACCTTATTATTCCATTTGTATTGCTAATTGTAAATACAAATATTTATAAGGACGTGGTTCGAAGCTTACAAATAGGGGTAATATATATATATTTTTTCAAATAAATTTGTGACAGAGAATCCATATTTAATTTCTCGTGACGTTATTTTTTTTTTTTTTTTGAAAGGGAGACGAAACGTCGTTTTAATGTTAGTTAAACGGTAATAAATTTAGTCTTTTTATGTATGTATATTTTCTTTTCTTGGTCGTTGTAACTCTTTGACTCCACAGATGTATACACGTCGTCTAGGGGCAGGGGGAGGGGGAAATAAGGTCTGTATAGCGTCTGTCTGTCGGCGGCCATCTTGTCGATTGTGACGCTGTATAATTAGTTAATAGATGTCTCTGAGTTCCTCGCGGGAGTAATTGGAAAACTTTGGAGGTGAAGTTGGCGGCCCTGGAACCAGATAGTCCTCCAGTTTAACTACTTCCTATTCCTTCCTCTTCCCCTTCTGTTCTTCCTTTCTTATTCTTCAGCTCCCTTTCTTTTATTATTCGTTTTCTCTTTCCCTTTTTTATTATTCCTTGTTCTCATTTAACTTCCTGTTCCTCTTCTCTCTCTTCCACTCCTTCCTACTCTACTTCTTCGTTTTCCTATCCTTTGTATTTATTTTTATTCCTTCATCTCCTTTATCTTCCTGTTCCTCATCACTCTTCCCGTTCTGTTTTTCCTTTTCCCCTCATTTCTTATTCTTCAGCTACTCTTCTTTTATTCTTCGCTTTCTCCTTCCCTTTGGTTTTTTATTATTCCTTGTTCTCATTTAACTTCCTGTTCCTGTTCTCTCCTCCTCTCCTTTCTACTCTACTTCCTCTTCGTTTCCCTGTCCTTTGTTTTTATTATTATTATTGCTTCATCTCGATTATCTTCCTGTTTTCCTCTTCACTCTTCCACTTCGTTTTCTTATCCTTTGTTTTTATATTATTCCTTGTACTCATTTAACTTCCTGTTCCTCTTTCCACTTTCTATCGTCACCTTTTTTACTCGTATTCCTCTTGTGTTCTCCATCATTTCCTATTCTTCCTCAACCACCCCCCCCCCTTTCTCCATAAGCCCTCACTTAATTCAATTTCCCTTTTTACTGTTTTTTTCTACCTATACACTTCATTCACCTACTCGTCTCGTTTCCACTTCCAATTTTTTTCCACTTGATCTTCTTCTACCTTCTCCACTACCTTCCTTCATCCTTTCATGGCCCTTATTTTCCTTTTCCTCTTCCTTAACTTCTTCTCTTTTTTTCTTTTTTTTTAATAGGCCTCTTCATCTCCCTCTTACTTTCCCATTTTTGCATTTTGTTACTCGTCTAGTTTCCTTTCCTCTTCCGCTTCTTTTTTTTGGTCACTTTCAATTCTTCTACTTTTTTTCGGCTTCCTCCTTTACAATGTTCACTTCCCCATCCTCTTTTGTTTACCTGTTGTTTTTCTTCTGTTCCTTCTTTCCCTTTTTAATGTTTTTTTTTCTACCTATACACTTCATTCCCCTACTCGTCTCGTTTCCGCTTCCTATTTCCCCCCCCCCACCAACTTTTTCATCTTCCCTCTCACTATTTTTTCTTCTTCTACCTTTCCCACTACCTTCCTTCGTCCTTTTATGGCCCTTATTTTCCTTTTCCTCTACCTTAACTTCTTCAGTAGGCCTCTTCATCCACCTCTTACTTTCCCCACTTTTCCATTTTGTTACTCGTCTAGTTTTCTTTCCTCTTCCGCTTCTTTTTTTTGTCACTTTCACTTCTTCCACTTTTTCTCGGCTTCCTTCTTCAATATGTTCACTTTTCTCTTCCCCACTTTTTCTTTACCTGTTGTTTTTTCTTGTGTTCCTTCTTTCCCTCGTTCCTGAAAGGCGTATTACAAAACTTTTATCGAAGATTATTTTCGCGTGATCCTGATTGTGGTAATTGCAACTGTTATTTTCTTTATATACGTATAGAAGGAAGGAAGGAAGTTCCCCTCCTCCTCCTCCCCTCCCCTCCTCCTCCCCCTCTTGACTCCTCTGTTTCCATATCATTGCTGTTGTTATTATGGCATCAAGTATTCACCCTCAGTCACTCGGGCGGTGCAGATGATTTGTAGAGGCGTGCATTATGCATCATTACTCTCTCTCTCTCTCTCTCTCTCTCTCCTTCTCTCTCTCTCTCTCCTTCTTCTCCTGTCATCCATTTATCTTGTGGCGGGAGAAATAAGTAAGCATCTACTTGCGAGAAAAGCCATTCGCCTGCTCCTGATGATCCCTCGACTCTCTCTCTCACTCTATATATATCTCCCTATCTCTACCTCTATTTCTAGGTAGAAAAAAAAACAGTAAAAAAGGTAAAGAAGGAACAGAAGAAAAACAACAGGTAAACAACAAAAGGGGAAGGACAAAAGTGAAGGAGGAAGCCGAGTGGAAGAAGTGAAAGTGACCAAAAAGAAGCGTAAGATGAAAGGAAAGTAGACGAGTAACAGGATTGGAAAAGTGGGAAAATAAGAGGTAGATGAAGAAGAGGCCTATTGAAAAAAAAAAGAAGAAGTTAAGGAAGAGGAAAGGCAAAATAAGGGCCATAAAAGGATGAAGGAAGGTAGTGGAGAAGGTAGAAGAAGAAAAAGTGGGGAAAAAAATAGGAAGCGGAAACGAGACAAGTAGGTGAATTAAGTGTGTAGGTTGGGGAAAAAAAACAGTAAAAAAGGGAAAGAAGGAACAGAAGAAAAACAACAGGTAAACAACAAAAGGGGAAGGAGAAAAGTGAACATTGTGAAGGAGGAAGCCGAGTGGAAGAAGTGAAACTCGCCAAAAAGAAGCGGAAGATGAAAGGAAAGCAGACGAATAACAGGATGGAAAAGTGGGAAAATAAGAGGTGGATGAAGAGGCCCATTGAAAAAAAGAAAAAGTTAAGGAAGAGGAAAAGGAAATAAGGCTCATAAGAGGATGAAGGAAGGTAGTGGAGAAGGTGGAAGAAGAAGAAAAAGTGGGGAAAAAAATAGGAAGCGGAAACGAGAAGAGTAGGTGAATGAAATGTATAGGTAGAAAAAAACAGTGTAAAAAAGAAAGAACAGAAGAAAAACAACAGGTAAACAACAAAAGGGGGGAGGACAAAAGTGAACATTGTGTAGAAGGAAGCCGAGTGGAAGAAGTGAAAGTGACCAAAAAGAAGCGGAAGAGGAAAGGAAACTAGACGAGTAACAGGATGGAAAAGTGGGAAAATAAGAGGTGGATGAAGAGGCTTATTTAAAAAAGGAAAACAGAAGAAGTTGAGGAAGAGGAAAAGGAAAATAAGGGCCACAAAAGGATGAAGGAAGGTAGTGGGAAAGGTAGAAGAAGAAAAAATAGTGAGAGGGAAGATAAAAAAGTGAGAGGTAAAAAAATAGGAAGCGGAAACGAAACGAGTAGCTGAATGAAGTGTATAGGTAGAAAAAAAACACACATTAAAAAGGGAAAGAAGGAACGGAGGAAAAACAGCAGGTAAACAATAAAAGGGGGTAGAAAAAAGTGAACATTTTGAAGAAGGAAGCCTAAAAAAGGTAGAAGAAGTGAAAGTGACCAAAAAGAAGCGGAAGAGGAAGAGGGAAGTAGACGAGTGACAGGATGGGAAAAGTGGGGGAAAGTAAGAGGTGGATGAAGGATGTGGTTGAGATGATAAGGCTTGCACAACAGCAGCAGCGGTGGTGGAGATGCGCGGTGACGTCATCCCTGCTTCTGCGCATGTCCCCCGGAGCAGTGACGTGTTAAGGCCGTGTGTGGCGCCGCCAAGTGACGAGACGAGCACAACAAGGTTGTCTTTTGCTTGTCAAAGTGTCCGCAGCATTCCTTTCTCTCTCCCTCCCTCTCTCCTCCTCCCCTGAGGGTGAATATTCCCTGAGGTACGAGGAGAATGCGCGGCATGACGCTCCACAAAACTGCGCCCAGAGGAGGTGATGAAGGTCGATACAGACAGACAGAGAGAGAGAGAGAGAGAGACTTAAAGGTTAGCTAGACTGGCAGGGAGACAGGCAGAGGGAGAGAGAGAGAGAAAAGGACAGAAGTGGACATTAAGGGGGAAAGGCCCGAGGTGACACTCGGCGGAAAACCTACAGGAGAAAAAAAATAAATTAAAGTGTTCACGTTGTTGTTGTTGTTGTTGTTGTTGTGGGATTCAGTAAGACAAGGATGCAGCCGATTAATTTTAGAAGACAGGATAAGAAAGAAAGAAAGAAAGAAAGAAAGAAAGAAAGAAAGAAAGAAAGAAAGAAAGAAAGAAAGAAAGAAAGAAAGAAAGAAAGAAAGAAAGAAAGAAAGAAAGAAAGAAAGAAGAAAGAAAGAAAGAAAGAAAGAAAGAAGAAAGAAAGAAGAAAGAAAGAAAGCTATGTCGTTCATGAATATGTAGATATAGAAGAAAGAAGGAAAGGAAAGGGAAAGGAAAGGGAAAGGAAGGAAAGGAAAGAAGGAAAGGGAAGGGAAGGGAAGGAAGGAAAGGGAAAAGGGAAGAAGGGAAGGGAAAGGAAGGGAAGGAAGGAAGGAAGGGAAGGGAAGGGAAGGGAAGGAAAGGGAAGGGAAGGGAAGGGAAGGGAAGGAAGGAAGGGAAGGGAAAGGGAAGGGAAGAAGGGAAGGGAAGGGAAGGGAAGAAGAAGGGAAGGGAAGGAAGAAGGGAAGGGAAGGAAGGGAAGGGAAGGGAAGGGAAGGGAAGGGAAGGGAAGGGAAGGGAAGGGAAGGGAAGGGAAGGGAAGGGAAGGGAAGGGAAGGGAAGGGAAGGGAAGGGAAGGGAAGGGAAGGGAAGGGAAGGGAAGGGAAGGGAAGGGAAGGGAAGGGAAGGGAAGGGAAGGGAAGGGAAGGGAAGGGAAGGGAAGGGAAGGGAAGGGAAGGGAAGGGAAGGGAAGGGAAGGGAAGGGAAGGGAAGGGAAGGGAAGGGAAGGGAAGGGAAGGGAAAAAAAGGCGCCTTTGATAACGTGGAACTGCGACACATGGTTAAGGATTCTGAAGGACACTGGGATAAAATATCGAGAGAAAGAAGAAAGGCAACAACAGTAATTAGAATAGAAGACCGAGGAAGGAGTAAGACAAGGATAGAACAGCCGATGAAGAAAGTTAAATTAATGACGGCCTTTCCCTTTCTTGCCTGCTGACCTGTCTTCTGCTGCACAGTTTATCTATGAGCCTTCTTTCTCGGGTTTCTTTATTTTCCTTCGTTCTTCAAAAATCCCTAATAGTGTGTTTTTTATTTTCTGCGTTCTTCAAAATCCCTTTAAAAAATTTTTTTATTTCCTTCGTTTTTCAAAAATCCCTAATACTGTGTTTTTTATTTCCTTCGTTCTTCTAAAAACCCCATTGTGTGTTTTTTATTTCCTGCGTTCTTCACAATCCCTAATAGTGTGCTTTTTTATTTCCTTCGTTCTTTCAAAATCCCTAATAGTGTGTTTTTTATTTCCTGCTTTCTTCAATATCCATTTAAAATTTTTTTTCCTTCGTTTTCTAAATCCCTAATAGTGTGTTTTTTATTTCCTTCGTTCTTTCAAAATCCCTAATAGTGTGTTTTTTATTTCCTGCTTTCTTCAAAATCCATTTAAAAAAAATTTTTCCTTCGTTCTTCAAAAATCCCTGATAGTGAGTTTTTTATTTCCTTCGTTTTTCAGAATCCCTAATACTGTGTTTTTTATTTCCCTGCGTTCTTCAAAATCCCTAATACTGTGTTTTTTATTTCCTTCGTTCTTCAAAAAACCCCATTGTGTGTTTTTTATTTCCTGCGTTCTTCACAATCCCTTTAAAATGTTTTTTTTCCTTCATTCTTCAAAAATCTCTAATAGTGTGTTTGTTATTCCCCTGCGTTCTTCAAAAATCCCTAATAGTGTGTTTTTTGATTTCCTTCATTTTTCAAAAATCCCTAATTGTGTGTTTTTTTATTTTCCTTCTTTCCTCAAAAATTCCTAATAGTGTGTTTGTTATTCCCCTGCGTTCTTCATAAATCCCTAATAGTGTGTTTTTTTACTTCCTGCGTTCTTCAAAATCCCTAATACTGTGTTTTTTACTTCCCTGCGTTCTTCAAAATCCCTAATAGTGTGCTTCTTTATTTTTTGCGTTATTCGAAATCTCTTTAAAATATTTTTTTTATTTTCCTTCGTTCTTCAAAATCCCTAATAGTGTGTTTTTTTTATTTTCCTGCGTTCTTCAAATTCCCTAATAAAGTTTTTTTTTATTTCCTGCGTCTATTAAAATCCCTAATAGTGTGTTTTCTTATTTCCTGTGTACTTCAAAAATCCCTAATAGTGTGTATTTTTATTTCCTTCCTTCTTCAAAAATCCCTAATAGTGTGTTTATTATTTTCCCTGCGTTCTTCAAAGATCCCTTACTTGTGTGTTTTTTTTTATTTCCAGTTCACATTAGCTAAGGCTTTTTTTTTCTCTAAACCTACAAATGCTATGTATGAATGCCTTTTTCTCTTATCCTGTCTTCTAAACTTATTCACAGAGTCTATATTGCTTCCCTTGTCCCTACATTCTTCTTTTTTTAAAAAAAACCGAGAACTGATCTTCTCCCAACTCGCATTCTGTTTGAACTTCCACCCTCCTGTATTCATTCTATTTTTCCTTAATATTTTGCAGTCAGCCTGAACTAAACATTATTAATGTTCTCTATATTAAATGCGTCTTGCGTGAAATGAATTCATAATTTTTGGTCTACTTAGATTGAATAAACTTTGAAGGTTACCGACTTTTACAATTTAATTTTTGTCCGTTTATTTATTTTTTTTTATTAATTTTAAAACACTCTCATATTCACAATATCTAAATTTGCAATTTTTTTCTCATGTTTACTGTTTTTCTCGTTGCCGGTATCGATTAAGTACAGACATATCGATTATACAATCGCAAATGGCCTTTTCAAGCGGATCTGTCTCGTGCGTCAGTCTCGATTTCCGTTTAAATTACCGTTGAAATAACCTCTTTTGGACTTTTACAGTTGTTCCGGTTACCGACCTTTGAAATTTTAATCGTCGGGCTTTAAGAAGAAAAAAAATTAACCATCGCGTCTTTCGATATCGACCCGTCCTCTCCTCTCCTTTCGATTTCAGAGTCGATTAATGTCAAATGATACTGAAGGTGGACCGTAGCATGGCGGCAAACTTTGTAATTTGCAGGGCGCTCTGTGTTGTTACATTTCGTAACGCGTTGTCGCCCGACAGCAGCTGATGTGCGTCGCCCATCAAATATTTGGCAGGTCCTAGGAGTCTCGCGTGAGGAGAAGAAAAGAAAAAAAAAGGTTCTGCCAACAACAACAACATTACGCCAAGTTGTGCTTCAAAATATTTTAATTATTTTTATTTTTTTTAAAAAAGTCTGGTGTGTTTGTGTAATGGTTCCTTGTTTGTGTTGGCTTCGTTTAATCTTATGATGACAGTTTTCATGGCTGCATATTGTGCACATGTACCACACTCACACATGATATGCAACTGAAGTGTGTCCTTTCTTTGTCCATATATAAGTGATAATTGTTAGTTTTTGTACAAAGCTTTTGTCAGCCATTAGACTGTTACTCATCATTTTTCTCCTTACTTTGCTCAGTATAATTGGTACATTCATAAATAAATTGTGTTCGTGCTACACACGAGTGTCGGCAAAACATGAATATGTTGCTTCTATGTTTGTGTGTTTGTTTTTAAATTTTTCATTTCATTAATTTGTTCTCGTGTAACTATTTCCTTCATTTCATTAACACTGTAATCAAGTACGTTCTTAAATAAACGTGTGTTCGTGCTACAACAAGCAAGCGTCGGCAAAACACGAAAATGTTGCATCTATTTATTTATTGTTTTTAAATTATTTCATTTCATTAATTTGATTTTGTGTAACTGTTTTCTTCATTTCATTAACACTGTAATCAAGTATGTTCCTAAATGAACGTGTATTCGTGCTACACAAACAAGCAAGCGTCGGCAGAACACGAAAATGTTGCTTCTATGTTTGTTTTAATTTCATTAATTTGTTTTTCATGTAACCATTTCTACATTTCATTAACACTATAATCAAGTACATTCTTAAATAAACGTGTGTTCGTGCTACAACAAGCAAGCGTCGGCAAAACACGAAAATGTTGCTTCTATGTTTGTTTGTTTGTTTTTAAATTATTTCATTTCATTAATTTGTTTTCGTGTAAGTGTTTCTTCATTTCATTAACACTGTAATCAAGTACATCCATAAATAAACGTGTGTTTGTGCTACAACATGAAAGCGTCGGCAAAACACGAAAATGTTGCTTCTATGTTTGTTTGTTTGTTTTTAAATTTTTCATTTCATTAATTTGTTTTCGTGTAACTGTTTCCTTCATTTCATTAACACTGTAATCAAGTACATTCTTAAATAAATGTGTGTTCGTGCTACAACAAGCAAGCGTCGGCAAAACACGAAAATGTTGCATCTATTATTTTCATTTTTTAAATTATTTCATTAATTTGTTTTCGTGTAAGTGTTTCTTCATTTCATTAACACTATAATCAAGTACATTCTTAAATAAACGTGTGTTCGTGCTACAACAAGCAAGCGTCGGCAAAACACGAAAATGTTGCTTCTATTTATTTATTGTTTTTAAATTATTTCATTTCATTAATTTGTTTTCGTGTAAGTGTTTCTTCATTTCATTAACACTGTAATCAAGTACATTCTTAAATAAACATGAGTTCGTGCTACATCAAGCGAGCGTCGGCAAAACACGAAAATGTTGCTTCTATTTATTTATTGTTTTTAAATTTTTCATTTCATTAATTTGTTTTCGTGTAACTGTTTTCTTCATTTCATTAACACTGTAATCAAGTACATTCTTAAATAAACGTGTGTTCGTGCTACAACAAGCAAGCGTCGGCAAAACACGAAAATGTTGCATCTGTTTTATTTTAATTTCATTAATTTGTTTTTCATGTAACTATTTCTTCAGTTCATTAACACTGTAATGAAAAAAAAAAATTTTTTGTCGGGTAGTACAATAGTTAATTATTCCCCACATCTTTTACAGGTCGCCCGTCTCACCGTCTATCACAAATATCGAAAACGCCGCGTTAGTAACACTTTGAAAATGTTAAAACATTCTGCTGCGTTCTTTTAACGTTTAAACGTTGACGTGATGGATAATGAGAAACTCTCTCTAACCGGACGTGTTAAGCGGCGAGGCAAATGTAGTTAACAACTAACTTTGTACGGTTAATGGGGTTAAAAATTGAACTGTTTTTTTCTTTCTACAAGAATGGTTAAGGCGGTATAAGCTGCCGCTTTTGAAATAAAATAGAATGGCTTCTCAAAAGCCGTGACCGACAAAGAGTTCCTCATTATCCAATTACATCAACGTTAATCGCTGTAAACGACATTTTCATCATTAATCCGTGGACGCTCAACCGTGAATGTCCCATTTGGCGTTTCATGATTTATGACTTGAGTTAATATATATATATTTTTCCCCTCCTAGAGCGCAATGCCGCCCGTGCGCAGCCTGACCCCTGCGTCCCTCGAGGACCTGTGCCACAACTGCCTGTTCTCGCACCTCGAGCGTGAAGTCATGCTAATCCACCAGATACGGACTTTCCAGCCTACTTCGCTCCTGTTACGCACTCACGGCGTCGACGCGGACAGCTTGCTCGAAGAGTTGTCCATGCAGCTGGCGATCCTGCCGCCGCTTTTGAGTGAGATCGTCCGGCAGAACATAACAATCAGGTATTTTGTGTTATTCCAGTTTCACATGTGTGTGTGTGTGTATATATTCTCATTTCCTATTTCCAGCCGTGGGCTGTGTTGGGAATCGAGCGGAGGCCTTGACAATTTCTCCGTCACTTTTCCTCGTCTCTTCACTGCGCTTTCCTTCATTTGTAATCCATCCACCCCCCATTCTATCTAGGCCTATCCCGTTACCTTTTTTTTCTTCCTGTTGCCTTCTCAGAAAAAAACTCACTTTGTCACCATTGATTCTTATAATGTCTTCCACATCAGTACAAATCTTTCTCCCGTCCTGTAGGTTTTCCTTTCTGGTTGCTGCGGTATCCGGTCCAAAGACTGGTCAAGACAGATGCGGCCAAACTGTGCTAACCTATCTTGCGCAAACCTTTTCATTTCACATATGAGTGTGGTGAATATCCGGGGAAATATTTTTTGCCGAAAAGGTTTGTGCGGCGTTATGTGGGTTGCGAAAATGATATTGGGATAGAAAGGACAATTTGGCGTCGTTGACCCAAATGAAGGGATAGATTAATTGGCCCACGTTTTAAGACACAAGGGTCTTGTGAAATTAGGAAAAGAGTGGAACAGAAAAGAGAAGTGGAGGATGGAATGGGATACCTTTTCATTTCACATATAAGTGTGGTGAATATCCGGGGCAATATTTTTTGCTGAAAATGTTTGTGTGGCTTTATGTGGGTTGCGAAAATGAGATTGCGAAGAAAGGACAATTTGGCGTCGTTGACCCAAAAGAAGGGATAGATTAATTGGCCCACGTTTTAAGACACAAGGGTCTTGTGAAATTAGGAAAAGAGTGGAACAGAAAAGAGAAGTGGAGGATGGAATGGGATACCTTTTCATTTCACATATAAGTGTGGTGAATATCGGGGCAATTTTTAGCCGAAAATGTTTGTGCGGCGTTAAGTGGGTTGCGAAAATGATATTGGGATAGAAAGGACAATTTGGCGCCGTTGACCCAAATGAAGGGATAGATTAATTGGCCCCACGTTTTAAGACACGAGGCTCTTGTAAAAGTAGCATTAGAGTGGAACAGGCGAGAAAAGTGGAGGATGGAATGGGCTAAGCAGATTTTGGGGGAGGGGATGATGTGGTTCGTGCTAGTCTTGAGGATATGAAAGGGCTTGCGCAGGATAGATTAGCCTGGAGGGTTACGCCAGGCCAGTTTTATATACATACATTTTTTTTTGGGGAGGCCAGCATCAATTATATACTTCTGGGGTCCTTTATCATCACAAATTAACGGAGGAAAGTGGCAATGCACTGCCGCGATTATGAAAACTTGCCCCCTCGTTTCTCGAAAGAGTTCCGTGATGCGTTTCGAAAGCAGCAGCTGACTGTAACCAAGAATCGCCAGATTACAGTGGCAATAAAATTAATGAAGAGTTGTGTGTGTACCAAATAGGTTTATATTTATACAGTATTTTTTTCCTTTTCCAGGTTGTTAAAAGGTTCGAGCAAAACGGGCAACAACAACCCTGCCATCGTTATAGAATTGTTGGACATAATTCTAAACAAGGAAATAAGGACTCTGCAGATGTCCGACCACAACCTCAGCCACTCTTCACCGATATGGCCTTTAATATTGCAAAAATGCACCGGCTTACAAAGGTGAGAAGAAAAATTTTCCTCCGCTTCGTTATCATTGTGTCAAATAAACGGATCAGCCTTGTAATGTATATTTTTTTTTTGTTTGTTTGTTTCCGCCTCACCATTTCAGCTTCGGATTGACGACGAATCTGATAGAGGCTAAAAATATGAGTCGATTTCAGGGCTACCTAGTTTCGTTGGTGTCAAACTGTCCCACGTTGACGGAGCTCATTCTTAAGGATTCGGTGGAAGGTCCCGAGGCCCTCGCCGCCATCGGGCAGTGTTGCCCTCGCCTCAGGGTCCTCGACCTGGTCGGCTCGCAGGTGGGGTGCAACGACATGGTCAGCCTCTGCGTCAAGCCCGCGTACGCCGGATGGTCCATCGACACAATCTTGGTTAGTGCCCATGAATTTTTTCTTTTGCCGGTTAGTTTTTTTCTTTACGTTGCGCCCCCTTTGTAGGCAACGTAGATTTTTCCCCCCCATTTATTTGCATACGCAGTTGAGAGAATGTTGTTGTACGTTGTGTAATTAAAGGTAAAGGTAATCCGGTTCGGAAACTGCACAACCGAATGTAAGGTTTGCCCTTTACCCCAATCCCAAGACTGGCTTTGCTTCCCGTGTTACCCTTTCATTTTTAAAATGTGTATACCAGGTAGGGTTAATTTATGACTGATTCACATGTGGAACAACGGTGTTGATATGTGCGCACATACCCGGATAATTTATTATATATATTTTATTTTTTTTAATTAAAAAAATTACATTTTCAGGATTACGTGGGATCGGAATTGAGAAACCCGCTTTGCAAATCCATGCAGCGCCTGCTGCTGGGGAACACCCTGGTTAAGGTCAAAGGCGCCGCCCTGGTCCTGAAGCTGTTGCCCAACGTCGTCTCGCTGGGGAACTTTGTGTTCACGGCCGCGGGGCTGAAGCGAATTTACGGGTCAAAGCTGCGGCTGAAGCACAGCCGCGCCATGCGTCTGCAGCACGTAAGTAATCGGCGCGGTTTGTATTTTTTCCTGGGCCGAGTCAGCGTTTTGGAGCGAAGGCTCTGCCGGTGAATTTGTTTCGACAGCGAGCTACGCCTCGCCCTCGTCCTGAGGTAGACCGGCCGGGGCCCAACGATTGTATTTCTCCTCTTTGTTTGTTTCAGGTGTTTTACAGAGGTCCTTCAAGCATCAAGCTGAAAGTTATAGCAAACTGTTGTCCTGCTCTCGAGATCTTGTTCATCGGGTCGGAGTTCATCAGGAGGATCAATTTCTCGGTGAGTGTTTCGGTTGAAGAAGTTGATTTTCGTCATCAGTCGCACTTGATTCTTTGATAAATCAAGAAATAAATAAAAAAAAAGGATGGCCAATAAATTGGCATATAAATTTATTACCATTTAATCAATGCAAATACGACATTTCATTTTTTATAGTTTGGTTACTCCATCCAGCTGCGGTTTACGGAGGGGAAAAGTTATCTGCCAACGGTGTTTACCCGTTGGAAGTCTGCAAATGTGGGCTGAGCGTTGGAGTAAATGTATTAGATAGATGTGGAACGTGGAACCCACGTTTAATTTCTCGTGATATCGTGTTTGTGGTTACGCCTGAGGAAGTCTCGAAAAAGAGGGGGGGGAGGGAGACGGAACGGGCGATCGCTTCCGAATAAATGGTGGTGAATTTATATGCCAACTTTTCGTGCCGTCATTTCATTTGTTGTAAATTTTAAAGTCGGTAAACTATGTTGTGTAATTTTTTTATTTATATATATTTGGTGTTTTAATTTCCTGGTGAAAAATTTGGGATACTCTGTTAGATGCTGGCCCAAAGGTTCGTGCTTTTATTAATGAAAGAGTACGCGTAGGAGGGAACTAGAGACGTATCAAAAATCCTTTTTCGAAAAAAAAAAGCCGGTTTTAGATTTACTTCCTAAAAGATGTTTTTGGTTTGGTTTTTTTATTCTCCATTGTAGAGAAATTATGCTCAAAAGGCTCATTTACGTAATTCATATTCCATTTTCTATTTTAAGTATTAACGCAGTTTGTTTTTTTTCCTTTCATTTTCCAGAATTGGTCCCCGTTTTCTAAACTTAGAAGTCTAACTTTGGAAAACATTCACCCGGATGACATCGCGACTGGGCTGAAGCACATGCGTTCCCTGACGGAGCTGCAGGTGAGACGTTTCGTCACAAAATGTAGCCGCGTTTTAAATTAAAACGTCCACAAACTACTGCGTTGTGTTTTTTGTGCGCAATGTTATTTCTGACCCCGTGTTTAAAATTTCCTACAATAAATGTATATGAGAAGTGATGAAGGAGGTTCACACACGGAATATGGGGAAAGGGAAAATCGTACTGCTTGCAAGGGGGGAAGAGAAAAATAAAAACCTTACGCGCTTTGCCGACGACGACATTATTGTAGTGGAGCAGAAGGCTTTTTTTTTCCACGCGAGGATCTCGCTGTCTTTTTAATCCATTTGTTTTCACCGTATATATATATATATTTTATTTCTTTCTGTGGTTGTGGGTAGAAATTTATCTTTTCGCCTTCGTAGCGTGTTTTTTGTTCCTTGTTTGATTACATTTTTCCGTTGTTGTTTAAAGCTTGCGAGCGGAGGCGTCGACTTGAGCGTTGTCGCCCAGTCCTGCCCCTACTTGGAGAAACTGTGGATCAGCGCCGAGCCCTTGAGAGTGTGCCGAGTAGCGCTCAACTGGCCCGTCTTCTCAGAGCTTCGGGACGTCAAGGTGAATAATCTACTATACGTTTTAAACCACTAACATTGATGACGAGTGCTCCAAACCACCCCCACCCCCTATTTTTTTATTTGTTTTCAAAAGACGAGGTTGGCCACGGGGGCCCTTGCGGATAAACTGGATTCCTGCGCGGTGAAGAAAAGCTTGGCGTTTCATCCGGGAGGAGGGGCGGAAATTTGCCCCGCGGTGTTACGTTTCTTGTCATCTTCAGGTGTCGTTTTAAATTATTTGTGTTCGAGGTGCATCCGGAAAGACCGTGGACGGTCCCCCCATATTTCAACGCTAGACGGTGTTTTAATTTAAGATCGAAGGCCTTCTCTCCCCCCCCTGGGTCAAGCTGCGATAGTGACAAGACGTTTCAACTACATAAGTGAGTCACCGTTGTCATCTTCTGGAGAAGTGGGAGGTGGCGACGAGTGCCTTGCATCTTTCAAAGCGTGGCCTATTATTGCAGTTTGGCCCGACTACTTGAGCGTTACGAGCCTCTCGCCCACGGTTAACCTCCAGCACTCGACCCGCCCTTCTCAGATAGACGTTGCCACCTTGAAGTACGGGACTAATAAAACATTTTTGTTGTTCTTTTCCTTCTGACAGATTTCTTGCACGGTGTCCCTCGACTGCGCGGAGCTGCTCATAACTCAGTCGCTGAAACTTCGCTCCTTGGAAATTGTCCGGATAAGGGATTTGACCGATCAGATCTTTGCGAACTGGCTGAGGTTGAACCCGCTCGACAATTTGGAGACGGTGAGTATAATTCCCTCTCTGTCTCTCTCTCATTCGAGTTCTCGTAAACATGTTTAAAAATACCTATTAATTGTTCGTTGCAAACAATGTTTGTATGGAGCGCGGCTTTATATATGTGGGGAGTGAAACGCCGACGATAGGAGTCGGGGGAAATGAAAAGGGTGGAAGCCTTTGGAATGTGGTGCTACGGGAACATGAGATGAGATGGGGTGGAATGGTGGGGGTAACTATCCGGGAAGTTCTAAACAGAATAGGGGAAGGAAAGAGTGGACGATATGGAGGACTTCGAAGGGAAACGAAGAGAACGGAAGCCTTTGAAATGTGGTGCCGTAGGAGAATGAGATGAGGTGGATAGAATCACAAACGATGAAGTTCTTAACGGGATGGGGGGAAAATCAAGCTCTATGGAGGACGTTGACCAAGAGGAGGGATGGATTAATAGGGCTAATTTTAAGGCGCGAAGGTCTCGTAAAAAATTAGCATCAGAGGGGAGTGTGTGTTTGTGTGGGGGGGTATAAGAACAGAAAAAGGGAGGAATACGCTGAGCAGATTAGGGAGGATGTGTTAGTTGGGTGGAAATGGGAAAGCTTGTGCGAGACTGCCTTGGGACTGAACAGCACGACAGCATACCTTCTTTGCTACGTTGACTGTAATAGCATGCATGTTGACGATTATTGTAAGCGTTGTTAATTTTGACGAGTTGATGTGAATCGCCCCGCACAGCTCATGCTGCGGTACGTGGGGCTGACCCGTGAGAGCGTCAACCTGCTGCTGGCCGGCTGCCCCAAGCTGACGAGGCTGGGCTACCTCGGCAGCTGGGACCTGCGCTCCTGGGAGTGCCGCCGGCTCAAGGACAGGGTCCTCAGGGAGAACCTCGCCCTGCACCTCGTCCTCTACTCGCGCAGCAGCCTGACGATCAGCAGCATACTGACGGAGAACGTGAGCTCGGACGACGACGACTTCCAGGGGGGGCTGTTCAACTGAGAGAGCGCGTGTTCCCGTCCTCCTGAAACGTCGTCTGGCATCGTTGAGTTTCAATTGCCTCGTACATTCTTTGCGACGGGGATGGGGAAAAAACAAATACGCGTTTGCTCGACGCTCGGGTTGGTAATCGTCGGAAGTATCTGCACCGCTTGACGTTCCGTAGGAGTTAAGTTGTTGAATACAATACAATACTTGAAGTCGGCGGTGGGCGCAATTATCTCTACACTTTGAAATTGAGGATTTAACAGTTCTTTCCCCATCCGTAAAGTATACTAATGTTGTTACCGGACAATCATTTTTTTATAAACTTTTTCAATTTTTATCAGAATTTCATCATATCAAACACACGTTTGCCGTCTCCTCGTTCACCCCGATTAGATTCTTCCAATTACTTGCGATTCGTTCCTCGACACGTTTCCGTTGTTGCTGTTGTTGTTGTTTTCCCTCTGTGCGCCTCGGGTAGCTCGTAGTCGTCCTCTTCTTCCTGCAGAATGTGTCTCTCGCCTATATATATTTATTTAATGTCCTCTGCAGCGTCAAGTTTTAATATTCGGCTTTGGGTTATAACCCGATTGTTTAAGTTTTGTCAATTTCATCTGATATTATTACTACATATACACATATATGTATATACATACTGCCGCGAAAAAAACGTGTTCCTGAAATTTAAAACCAAAACTGCATTGAGTTCTAAAAAAAAAAATATATATATATATATATATGTTTAATTATCTGTTGTTGACGACAATTTTTTTTTTGCACAACATAATTTCGCTACTAAATGCGTATTTGAATAGTTATTATTTATTCTCGTGTTTCGCTACGGTAGCGTACCGGGGGTGCCTTTTATATCAACCGGTAAAGGGAGGGAGGGGAGGATTTTTCTGGTTTCACGGCAAGTGAAACTAACTTCTCTCTAAAATTGAAAGGAAACTATTATAAGTGTAAAAAAAAAAAATAGAATTGATTTGTCGATGAAATCAAATTCATTCGTTGCACTCGGAACAACGACCTTTTTTTCTCTTCTCTGTATCATATTTATATTAATTTTTAATTTTCTTATTTTTTATATGTATTCTCTTTCAATAATTCTCTGTGTGATAATGATCGTATGATCATTGGTAATCTAATTGAACTGTTGTATTCCATTTTTTTTCCCTGTAATTTCTTACGTTTTAGTGAAAAGCTTTCAAAGTGTGAAAGGGAATGGAGTGTATTGTAACACCACACACACACACACCAATTTGTTAAAATAAATCAAAACTTTTTGTCAACGACGTCGTCTGTATTTTGTTCTCTCTCTACTCTCCTTAGAACTTCCTGGTTAGTCACCCTATCCACCTCATCCATCTCATTCTCCTATTCCACCACCGCCACATTTCAAAAAAGCCTCAACGTAGGCAGGCGGATTGAGAAAGAAGAGCAACGGTCCCCCCAAAATGTAACGTTGAGGAACACCACCACCATACCCTCGCAGCGGTCTGGATGAAGAGAAACATTTGTCGAGAAAATCTGCCAACTCTTGGTTTGTTGCCAGGTACACAAATTTGTTAAAATAAATCAAAACTTTTGTCAACGACGTCATCTGTATTTTGTTCTCTCTCTCTCTCTACTCTCCTTAGAACTTCCTGGTTAGTCACCCTATCCATCTCATTCTCCTATTCCACCACCGCCACATTTCAAAAAAGCCTCAACGTAGGTGGATTGAGAAAGAAGGGCAACGGTCCCCCCCAAAAATGTAACGTTGAGGAACACCATCATCCCCTCGCAGCAGTCTGGATGAAGAGAAACATTTGTCGAGAAAAATCTGCCAACTCTTGGGCAAGGTAAGTGCAGAAGCAATGGTAAGCTTTCAAAGTGTGAAAGGGAATAGAGTATAATGTAGCACCACACACACCAATTTGTCAACAACGTCGTCTGTATTTTGTTCTCTCTCTCTTCCCCCCTCTCTACTCTCCTTAGAACTTCCTGGTTAGTCACCCTATCCACCTCATTCTCCTATTCCACCACCGCCACATTTCAAAAAACCCTCAACGTAGGTGGATTGAGAAAGAAAGGGCAACGGTCCCACCCCCCCAAAAAAATGTAACGTTGAGGAACACCATCATCATCCGCCGCCCTGACACGACTGGAGCAGCACCGCCTGAGTTATTCTTGGAGCGTGCCAACAGTGTGTCAGTCATGACTGGCCACGTGTTCCCCTTCCCCCCCCCCCGCCCCTACTCTGACCACAGCTACGCTTGTCAATTATCTATTGTGAACATCAGGGGCTTGACTATCGATATTGCGCAATGGTAAACAGTTTGTATTTTGAATTTTCAATACGCGCGTGCAAGTTTTGGTTTGGTTTAGTTTAGTTTAGTGTGCGATATTGGAGTAAGTGAATCATTGCTGTAAACAGCGGCGGCTAGAAGTTTGGTTCAGAAAGCATTTAGGATAGAGGAGTTCTTCGTTTGCTGCACCTGTGCGTATGAGCCCTATAAAAAAAATTTTTAGGTTAACTTTCCAAAAAAAAAATAATAATAATTACTGTTGTCCAGCCTCCAACGGCACAAGCTTTTAACTGGGCAAAAATAATCCCCAAAAGAATGATGATGATGTATACAGCTATAAACACACATACTACTTCCTATCACACGTGATGAGAAAAGAATAATTCATTTCGTTTTGTCTAGTAATTGACACCCCTTTTTTTAAGGGGGGAATAAAACAACAGGTAATAGAAAAACCCGAGGGAATTAAACACTGGAAAACCAGCTTCAGAGGAAACAGGCGCTGGCTCTTGTTGTTGTTATTATTATTATTATTCTTGCTGCTTGATTTCTGTAGTAATAATAATAATAATAATATACAGCAAATATTACTACTAAACAATTGTTACGTATCTATAGCACAGTAGCGTGTAATATACTGAGTTACGCGCCTTTTCTATCACAAATACAAAGTGAGGTTAGTTTCCTGTTTATGGACATTATGCGTCGTGCACAAAGGGCGGGGGAGGAAATATTCAACTTGATATAAACAATAATATATCGACACTATGCTGCAACAACGTCATCAACAACATTCCAACCAACCTGTGTCGTAGTTGCCAAAAAAAAAAATAGCAGAGAAATGTGTGTGTAAACATGCGCCAGAGTTCTCTGCCCCCCCGTTCTGTAGTGAGTTGCCAGTGAAGAAGTGTGGGGGGGACAGTGTTATCTGCCCACACGAGAGGTG
Source organism: Eucriotettix oculatus (assembly GCA_034510155.1). Classification (NCBI taxonomy): domain Eukaryota; kingdom Metazoa; phylum Arthropoda; class Insecta; order Orthoptera; family Tetrigidae; genus Eucriotettix; species Eucriotettix oculatus. Next base: position 1,261,213 of record CM067379.1, read on the forward strand.
GTGTAAACGGTAGGCAGTGCACAGGCAACCAAACATCACCAAAATATTTATGACCATCTGATATTTGTAAAAGTGCATATAAATTAAATTAACAAGTGTATATGCCAATCAAACTACCTGCTGCCCACTTAGACTAGGCTTGTAGAAAGGCAATTTAGTTTGCTTGCTTATGGAAGTTTGTGAAAAAATTAACAACTATTAAAGTCTAACAATTTATTGTCATTACTATGTTATAACATAGAAATTAAAAAGTATTTGCTTTCTTTCTCCTTGGTACTAGAGCCCATTGATGGCCTTGGTCTACCGGGATGACTGCAAACTGTAATATTCCATGATTTTAAGAAATCAGTGATTTAGATCCTGCCTACTTAAAAATGAATGGGTACTAAAATTTAAACCTTAATAGGGTAAACCTAAGAATAGTTCTTCTATAGGGTACTCAATAAGGGCAGGTCAATGTTGAAATGGAATAAAACAAGCTGTGTGTGAGGTATTAACAAAATTCTTTTTTATTTGAAAGACCCATGTATACCTTTTATTGAAAAACCCTGTACTATTTAATATATTGCTTAAAGCATGTAAAATCCGTTCATATAACTGTCAGAGTAAGAAATATTAATGCCATTGACATCTTTAGAAAAGTTCATATTAAATTATTTGTGAATATATACTGCAAAAGTGTATGTGGATAACTGTACTGATTTTCTAGAAAATACAACTTTAAAGTGTTAATTTCATTGTACATGTCAATACCATCAATGTCAGCTTCATTTCGTGAATCGTTTCAGATGTAAATCTTGACAATGTTTCATTAATTCTTTGTGGTAAATAATTCTTTTTAACTGCCACTGCCCCGTGTGTGTAAACATAGCTTTACAGAGGAAGAAGTTTTTTTTCATTTACATTTCTGTTGTCGTATTTTTTTAGGATTTAGTGGATTTGAGCGCCGCAAAGTTGGCAACGGGACAGCTGCGTATGTGTGCTGTTTATTTTTTTTTCTATTATTATTATTCATCTGACGACCAACCAACGTGGGTCCTTTTGCAAACGTTTGAAGTGAGATAATTCCCGACGAAGTTTTGCCATCCATCACAGGTCGTGTTTTAATCTCCAGTGGCTTGCTTCCTTCCTTCCACGCACTCCAGTTGCTGGAGAAAGTGTTCTTTACGAATCCCGCGGGGGAAAGAAAAAAAACCTGAAGTCCCAAGGTAAAGTGATTTTTAGTTTTCCAACCTCTTTTTCTTTTTAAGATCTCCCTCCCCTTTCCTATCAGATCTAAACCTTTCTATAATTCTCCTATTTCACGATGATTCGTCCCTTGTTCCCCTCACATGTTCTGTCCCTTACTATTTTCCTTTCCCCCAACGTTCAGTGCAAACTCATCCTTCTCACTTCCAAACTTTACTTTAGGTTTGTCCTATCAGTTTTAACGTTTGCAATTCTACTCACCACCGTCTTTGAATCAATAACGTCCAGGCTATTATCCTCCCTCCCTCCCACCCTCTTATCTGGTCGATTGCATTGTGTTTATCATTACTTGAGGTTGGTCTGGCATTTTGACAGCATTGATAACATTTTGATTACAAAGGTGAATTGATAAATTAATAAGGACAAAGGTAAATTACAGAGAGAGAGAGAGAGAGAAAGAAACGAAAAACAAACATTAAAATACAAATTTTGAAATATTTCACGTCCTTTTTTTTATATTTTTTTTTACAAAATAAGAATCTTTAACTTTTCAGTGCTTTCCGACTTTCTTTTCTGAAAACATTTTTGCATTGTCGGGGGGGAAAGCCTCCGGTCGCCTCGCCTCGTCCCCTGTCACCCTGTTTACTACGAAGGGATACTTATTTGCCCACGCCCCGTCCTTCGGTCCCTTTCCTTTATCGTGTACCTACGGTCGCTTTTGGAGGAAAATTTTAGGTATACGTTAGCCCGTCTCTCCCGCCCTCGTTTCTGACCAGACCGTTTAAGCTTTGCCCCAAGTCCGACCTTTTCTTTTACCTCTTCGCTTTACACGTTTTTTTTTTGAAGGAGGTGATCAAGGGTGACTCCCCCGAGTATCTAAAATTAGCTGACCTTCTCAAGGGGTTTTGACCTCTCCAGTCTTATTTCGGATTCCTGCTCTAGATGTTCTCATGTATTTCATTTCATTTCCATTTACAGATTAAACCCCCCCCTCCGTCTCCTGTGCTCATCGTTTTACTTGCAATTAAAGCCTCCGCAACGAACGATCTCAGTCGATTGTCCGTGTGTGCGTGACATCATCGTCCAATATATATATATGCAAACAATTAATAGGGAAAGGACTGAGAGATAGAAAAAGAAGGTGACTTGCCTCTGAGGTTCACAGATGGTAGAAGACAGACACCTTGTGAGTGAGCTTTGGAGTACTTTAATTTTTAGGAGGCACCTTCCCCCTCGCCCCCTCTTCATCAGAAAGTCAGGAGGAAGACATTTCCAGTGATTGGCTATCCTCACAAAATTAAGAGCCGTCGTTTCTTCCAAAAAAAAAGAGAAACCCCGATAGAGTAATCAATTTATCCAGAACCTGGAACGTGTGTCTTCTGCTGGTCCAAACCTCCTGGTAGACCAGACCTTTGTTGTACCTCAAGACATCGTCGTCGTCCTTCTTTTTTTCCTTCTTGTACCTTTTACGTATAAATCATGGAAAGGGATGGTGGGGAAAAAAGAAACAATGAAATTAAACACAAACAACGGACGACTTCATTAAAACATTCTAACAAAATTGAACGGCACGTTACGATTTACACATGTAGATTTAAACGGAAAAAGGAAATTAAGTGGAAAAGCGTTAGTTAAAAAAAACAAATCGGTTTCTTTAACATTTTAAAGCCCAAAAAACTGACCCGTGTCATTCCGATGAGGAATCTGTCCTTTTCCCCTTAAGCTAATACATGAAACAACAACAAAAAAAAAAGATAGAGCAGAAAGAAACGGTGCAGAAAGTTTAAAGCCATGCGGTAGGTGATTTTTACAGGGAAAGAAACACGTTCAACGCTTTTGCAGGAGAAGCTTGATTTTAAATGACGGAGGGTCGATTTTAAGAAAAAAAAAACAGCAGCCAGCACCATTTTTTAGTAGAATAGTTTTACTCTCCTCGCTTCACAAACCTTTTGTAGTTATTAAGGCCGTTGTATAAAATAACTCCAGCGCTGTGAAAATTTTTCTGGTGTTTTTTTCTGATGTTTCAAAAAAATATGCCTAAAGTAATTCCTTTGCTTACAGGTGAACTTGCCGATCATCCCACCTTTCACTTTGGATCCAATCCAACGCGGGCAAAAAAAAATACTCCATCATCCACGTGGACAATGTTGGACCAGCGCTCCGGTAAACCGCTTCCGCAGTACGTTGACGCCACGGCTTCAAGTATTTATGAAGACAACGACGGGATTCGTGCAGGCGAAGAAGGCTTCAAACGCTTCAGGTGCGGTGAAACTTGCAAAGATCCCTCGAGGGTTCACACAGGTGAGAAGCCGTTCAAGTGTGACGGGTGTGATAAAACGTTTGCGAGATTGTCCGCTCTGAAGTCACACGCGGTGGTTCACGCCGGTACGCAGTCGTTCAAATGTGTCGAATGCGGCAGAACTTTCTCGCTGTTGTGTAACCTGGAAAGGCACCTGAGGATTCACACGGGCGAAAGGCCGTACAAGTGTGTGGAGTGCGGTAAGACTTTCAGGCGTTCCTCCGACCTGAAAATGCACGCGAGGATACACACCGGCGAAAGGCCGTACAAATGCATTGATTGCGACAGGACTTTCATAAGCTCTACCGTGCTGAAAACGCACATAACGACTCACACAGGTGAAATGCCATTTAAATGCGCAGAGTGCGCTAAAGTGTTCACGAGGTATTTTCACCTCAAACAGCACATGAGGATTCACACTGGTGAGAATCCATTCGTGTGTGTCGAGTGCGACGCAAGATTCACACGCCTGGCAACCTTGGAGACTCACATGATGGGTCACACCGGTGAGAAGCCATTTAAATGCGTCGAGTGCGACAAAATGTTCACACATTCCCGTGTCTTGAAAACGCACATGCATATTCATACGGGGGAGAAGCCGTTTAAATGTGGCGAGTGTGACAGAAGTTTCACACAGTTATGTAAATTAAAAACGCACATGAAGAATCATACCGGTGAAAAGCCATTTAAATGCGTCAAATGTCCTAAAACATTCACTTTTCCGTCCAGCCTAACGAAACACATGATGATTCACACGGGTGAAAGACCGTATAAATGCACTGAGTGCGATAAGACTTTCGTAGGTTCCTTTGACCTAAAGTATCACATCAGGATTCACACAGGTGAAAAGCCGTTCAAATGCGTAGAGTGCGACGAGACATTTGTGACTTCGTCTCGTCTCAAACTGCACATGAGGATTCATACTGGTGAAAAGCCGTTCAAATGCGTTGAATGTGATAAGACGTTCACGTGTTCGTCCAACCTAACGCAGCACATGAGGGTTCACACAGGTGAAAGGCCATACAAATGCATTGAGTGCGATAAGACTTTCATAGGTTCCACCGGCCTGAAGATACACATGAGGAATCACACGGGCGAAAGAACGTATAAATGTATGGAGTGCGACAAGACATTCAGATGTTTCTCCGACCTAAAGATGCACGTGAGGATTCACACAGGGGAAAAACCATATGAATGTGCCGAGTGTCACAAGACGTTTTCAAGTCCGACTCACCTCAAGCTGCATGTGACAATTCACACGGGTGAAAGACCGTACAAATGTTTTGAGTGCGATAAAGCTTTCAGGTGTGTGTATGGCCTGAAGACGCACATGTGGGTTCATACAGGTGTAAAGCCATTCAGCTGCGTTGAGTGTGACAGGAGTTTCACAAACTTGTTTAGCTTAAAAACGCACATGAAGTTTCACGCCGGCGGAAAGTCATTTAAGTGTGGCGAGTGCGGCAAAACGTTTGCAAGTTCATCTCGTGTCAAACTGCACACGAGGATTCACACAGGCGAAAGGCCGTACAAATGTTTCGTGTGCGGTAAAAGTTTCACATGTTCCTCCGACTTGAAGCAGCACACGAAGATTCACACAAGTGAAAGAACGTACGCATGTATTGAGTGCGATAAGACTTTCGTTGCTCCCTCTGGCCTAGAAATTCACATGAGGATTCACACAGGGGAAAAGCCATTTGCATGCGTCGAGTGCGATAAAACATTTGCAAGTCGGCCCCAACTGAAACAGCACATGGCGGTTCACACAGATGAAAAGCCGTTCAAATGTGGCGAGTGCGACAGAACGTTTGCGAGGTCGTCTCACCTCAGGCGGCACATGAAGGTTCACGCAGGTTAAAGACCTTAATTTTTTTGCGCGTGTGATATTCGACGTACTCACAATCTTGTATTTTCAACACGCACACACACACTCGGGAAGATTCGCCATTGTGGAAAACTTTTACAAATTGTAATTTGTGCATTCTTCGTGTTACGTTAACTGTATCGAGGTAATAATACTATTCATTGCAATAAATGGAACTGCTTGTATATTATTTACCACAAAATGAGGTAAATTTTTTAAATCCTATTTTTTCCTAGCAGTAATGTTTTTTTTAAAAAAAATATATAATGTTCGTGTTGTTGATGGGAACGTAGGATATTTGTAAAATAATTGAGATTTTTTTTCCCCCCCCAATACAACATTTACCTTGTTTAAAAAAAGCATTCTAAAATGTTCTCGCTGATAATATATTTCTACTCTATCTATCTTAATTATGTTCCAAACTGAATTTATTTTGTTACCGTAATTTTTGATAACCTCATTAACGTACACATATAGCTGTTTCCATAACTTTATTTAGTATCCTACAATAATTTTTGTGTAATGAGTTTTTTTAAAATTTTTAAATCCCATCAGCATTTCCAGCTGTTAAATAAAAGTTTGCGTTTGCATGCAGGTTATTTTTTTTATCCCCCTTTTTTGGTTTCTTTGCTGCGGTATTTCAGTCCTAAGACTCGGTCTGACGAAAGAACCCTCCATGCCTTGCGCAAGCCTTATCATTTCTGCATAACTAAAGCGTGTCCTCCCTTAATCTGCTCGGCATATTTCATCCCTCAGCCGCCGCTCAATTGCTAAGACCCTTCAACGTCCTCCATGTCGTTCTCTCTCTTCCCCTTCTACTCTCCTTAGACATTTTCCTGGTTGGTTACCCTCTATCCACATCTCGTTCTCCTATAGCACACACACACACACACCACATTTCAAAGGCTTCTATTCTTTTCCTGTCTGGCGACTCCTGCCTCCCACGTTACGTATACTCATGCAGTGCAATTCCTCCGCCCACCTCGCTCACGTAGCCAGCCCGTAGGATTGATTGAGAAACGTTTTGTCCCCTCGAAGCTAAGAAAAGTGTCGCCGTGTTAGTCCTTTTGGCTTTTTTTTTTGTGTGTGTAAGCTAGAAGTGATATGGAATAGAGATTTAGAATTGAGGAAATAGGAGGATACTACGTCATACATTAATAATTAAAAAATGAACAAAATAAAATACATAATTAAAGACAAATAGGCTTAAAATAAATTAATAAAAGAAAATGTATATAGACAAAAGTCAATATAAACACAACACCAGGGGGAAACACACACACACACGGGGAAACACAAACAAGCACACACACACTGAGGAACACGCAATGGAGTTTTAACTACTTGGACCAGGAAGGAAACTGTCCTTTGCTCCAGGCAATAGAGGATTAAGGTGCAAGTATTGTAGGATTAAGGATGCGCCAATTAAAGTTACAAGGACCAAAAATTCTGTATGACGTTTCAGTTTTTGTTGATAAAATATACTACGGGGACAGGTTATTTTATTATTCTTATAAAAAGGACGTTAAGAGGGCAACGGATAGTCACAACGCGCAAGGGGAAAGGGAAATTTTTTTTATATTTTATTTAAATGGGCCACTTTAATAATTTTCGTAAAGTACCCAAAACAATTAGATTTTTAGCAAAGGATTTGCTATTACACAACGGGTACATGGTAGTTGGCAGAAGGCACGGGGAAAGAGATTTAGAAATGGGAGTGCAGTAAAGTGATGCACCGCAATACAAATAACTGGGGGACAAATATTTAGGCAAAGGAGTGAAGTGGGGAATAAATTAAGCAAAGAATAGCGGAGGGCGAGGAGGTGCAACAACGAGACGGATACGCTCGACTGTATGGAGGAAAAAAAAACATATACAGCAGATAAGGTGAGGAGGAGAATCTACAAAAAACAATAGTCGACTATTGCTTCTGAGGTTTTAGGAAATTACTAAGGAAAGAAATGAATGAATGAATGCATTCAGGGGAAAAAAGTGGGGTTACAACGGTAAATATAGTAGATTACAATATAGAAGGAGGTAGGACGTTGAATCGGTGTGGACATTTGGGACGGGCGCCAGAGGCCATGAACAATATTTAAGGGGCAACCCCCCACAAAAATAAAAGAAGACACAAACTTACATGAAATGGAGGAGTGATGCGAGGTGATAATTGGAATGGCAAGAGGAGGTGGAAGCTTGGATGCGAGAGACGCCATACGTCCAATATGAGTCAGGAAATGACGTTGTCATGTTAATTAAAACAATTAATGGGGGAAGGACAGAGAGAGAGATGGAAAGAGAAGGTGTGACTTACCCCTGAGAGGTTCATAGATGGTGGACAGACACCTTGTTGAGTGAGGTTTAGAGGAGTACTTGAATTTTCGGAGGCGCCTTCCCCCTCCTTCATCAGAAAGTTAGGTTAGTCAATCACTTGAAATGTCTTCCTAACTAACTTTCTGATGAAGGTAGGGAGGAGGGAGGGGGAAGGTGCCTCCGAACATTCAAGTACTCCTCTAAACCTCACAATCACAATCTATGAACCTCTCAGGGGTAAGGCACCTTCTCTTTCTATCTCTCTGTCCTTTCCCCATTAATTATATATATATAGACATACATACACACACACATCGAGTTACCTTCAAAGACTGTAATTACTCTACAGTAATTCAAAGATTAAGAAATTACGAAAAAGAGAGAAATAATAGTGTTTAAAGGAAACAGAGAGAGAGGGGGGAGGGAGGGAGGGAGAGGGGGGGGAGGAGGAGAGAGAGGGGGGAAAGGGGGAGGGAGAGGAGGAGAGAGGGAGGGAGAAGGGGTGGAAGGGGGTAGGGAGGGGGAGAGGGAGAGACTGCTTCCTGTGAAGTAATGTCTAACGACGGTCCCACAGGAAGATTCACACAGTCATCGTTGGAAAGGGAGGTGTTTTTAGTGGGTAGAATCCCACTCTACTACTATCCAGTGCGGACCCTCAGATAGTGTCTTTAGAAGATTTTCACCTGCCCCTCGAAAAAAAAAACCTTCAAAGACTGTTAGATAGTGAAGGGATATTGTGAAAGAAGTTGAGGAATTCTACGACTAGAGTAGGACAGCAACAGAGGCAAGGGAACGGGAAAATTTTTCTTTACGGGTAATATAAGTGGGAAATGATGAGCGTGGAGTTGCATGGGGGTGCGAAACGCGGATGGTAGGTAGGAGTTGAGGAAAGGGGAAAAAAAAAGACCGGAAGCCTTTGAAAAGTGGTGCTGCTATAGGAGAGAATGAGGTGAGTGGGTAGAATCACAAACGAGGAAGCTGTAAACATGATAGAGGGAAAAGAGAGAACAACGTTGAGGACGTTAACCGAGGAGGAAGGGGATGTATATACTAATAGGCCACGTTTTAAGAAACGAGGGTCTTGCAAAATTAGCATTAGAGGGAACTGAGTGTGTGTGTTTGCAGAAGAACAGAAGAGAGGGAGGCGAAGGATGAAATACGCTAAGCAGATTAAGTATGCTATGGTTTGTACTCGTCATAAGGAAATGTAAAGGCTTGCGCAGGATAGGTTAGCATGGAGGGTCTTAGGACTGAACGACACAACAACAACAACGAGTTACCAGTAGCTGTTGAGTGAGGACAACCAAAAGTAGAAAGGTATTTAAAGAGTAGTTTAATGTTAAGAGTTTAAAAAGACTGGTTAAATGTAAAGAGTGAATTTTGATTTGTAAATAAGTTTAGTATTATGCAGGGGAAAAAAACTAGAGTTGGGAAGAAGATGTGATTAGCTTTAAGCTGATTTAAATGAATTAATAAATAAATAAATTATTTAATTGTGCCCGAATCTCGCCAGGTCCAGATTCGGCAATGGGCAGCAAATCATAACCCTAGTTCCCTGACGTCACGAGTTGGTTGAAATAATATGACGAACGTCGTCGTCGTCGTCGATGATGATGATGTCCGTGTTAGTGGATTCGAGTGCCGCGACGTTGGCAGCCCTGGAGCACAGCCTGAGAGTAACGGCTGTGTCTTTCCCTGACACGGGAGTTGTGTGTTTATAATATATATCAAGGGGGTAAATCCATGACGTCATCACCGCAGGCCCCGTGTATGTGTGTGTGTGTGTTTATTATTATCATCCACGCAGGTCAGTTGCTGGAATTGTTCTCCAGTAAATCCCTGGCTGGAACAAGCAAAGTCCCCCAAGTTCCTGTCTGTTGGGAGTGATTTTAGTTCCTTGCTGAACATTTACCTGTAAGGTTCACATGTGTGTCCTTTACTCTGTTATTCCTGTTACTGTATTTCACGGACCAAAAAATCTACTGAATATTATTATTATTATTCCATTGCGATATTTACTTCAATTACTAATGAGTCATATTTATTTTTCTGCTTAAAACTCAACTTTTCCTGACTGTGTTTCGTGTTGAATCCCCATACAGTGTTTGTAGCTCATCCTTTCCCAGACTTGTATTAATTTTAACTCTCATCTTTACGCTGTTAAGCGGTTGTATTTTTCAACCTTGCAAAAAATCGCTTTGATTAGTGATGAATGTTGTTGTTGTTGTTGTATTCAGTCCTAAGACTGGCCTGATGCATCCCTCCCATGTTGTCCTGTCCTGCGCAAGCCTTTTCCCATTTCTGCACAACTAGCGCAAGCCCTATCATCAGTAATCCGCGTTATCCGTATTCCATCCTTGGCCTCCCTCTTTCGTTCTTACCTTGCGCACACACACCACACTTCCCTCTAATGCTAATTTTAACAAGACCCTCGTGTCGTAAGACGTGTCCTATTAATCTATCCCTTCCCTTCTCTTCCTCGACGTCCTCCTCCATATTGTTCGCCTTTCCCCATATTCTGTTTTACAACCTCCTCGTCTGTGATTCTATCCATCCAAACCTAAGACTGGTCGGATCCATGATAACCTATCTTACCCAAGCCTTTTAATTTCATTAATAACTACCAAATCCACCCAAATCTACTTACCCCATTCCATCCCTGGCCTCCTCCTTCTGTTCTCACCCCCCGCACGCACACACACACACAGTTCCCTCTAATGCTAATTTTTACAAGACCCTCGTGTCTTCAAACACGTCCCGTCAATCAATCCTTTCCTCTCGGTCAGCGTCCTACACATCGTTCACTTTACCCCTATTCACTTTAGCGCCTCCTCGTTTGTGATCCTATTTGCCCATCCGGTATTTCGGCATTCGCCTGTAGCACCCGTCCGTCGTCCACGTTTCGTGTCCCCCCCTTGTAACGCCACGAACGCTCCATACCGACATCTTTTTAGGAAACGATTTCATGATAAGCACACGCTTATAATTGCCAATATATACGTAAAATTAGTTTTTTTAATCTATTTACACGGAGCCACAATACTCAATTTACTTAAAGTAACCCTCATTTCGCTGGCTGGATTAATTTGGTCTCTCTTTTTCCGGGACACGAACACAAGTGTACCGTCAGCAACATATAACCTAATACAGACCTCGCAATTCTGAAAACAACAGCAGCACGTTTCATTTATATATATATACAAAAAAAATTGTACGGCGTAGGGGGTCCTAGAACTCTTCCCTGCGGGACTGCAGCATCGCAGCCTCTGGCTCCGCTCCGCTTGTCATGACCTCCTGCTTTCTATTTGACGGGTAACACGTCTCACCGCATAAGTTTAGCGACAACATGACTCCGTCCCACCGTCCCCACTAAAACGCTCGTTTTAGGACCGCAAAAACTGCGATTGCCAAAATTTCCCTTTACCGATTTCTTCTTTCCGTAGAGGTTCTACTTCCAAAATGGCAGTTTCACGTGACAAGCCCCACCCGAAAAACCAATTTTAAACTTATATGATAGCCCCTGTTTATTATAAAAATTACTCGGTTGTTTCGCCGTACCTATTTCCATCAACTTATCATCTACAGGCAGCATATTAACTGATCGCTCTACTTTTCCTGTAAGAACTATTGAACTTGTCTTCTAACTAAAAGGGACTCCAGCAATGGTTTAGAGAACGGTTTACTAATTTTAAAAGGCTCTAAAGCAAGTTCATGCCCTTATAAAATTCATGTAATAAGCAGACATTCTGTTAACATTATGATGTTGCTAAAAACATGCCTAAACTAATCGTCCTTTCATTTCTTTGGTTACAGGTGAATTTGTCAACTGTGTCCCACCTTTTTATTTTTGGATTCAACGCCGGCAAAAAACCATTGTTCACATTGACAATATTTGACTCGCGCTCGAGTAAAACGCTATCCAGCTATGTTGATTGCGGGTAAAATATTCGCCGCTTCAAGTACTTCTAAAGACAGTAGTGGGATTCGTACAGACCAGAAGCCATTTAAATGTGTAGAGTGTGACAAAAGATTTGCGACGGCCTCTCGCCTCAAACTGCACGCGAGGGTTCACACCGGTGAAAAGCCATTCAACTGCATCGAGTGCGACAAGACTTTCGCAGATTCCCCTGGCCTAAAAGGGCACGTGACAGTTCACAAAGGTGAGAAACCGTTTAAATGCGTCGAGTGCGACGCGAGCTTCACGCAGTCGTCCAACTTAAAGAGCCACGTGAGGATTCACACCGGTGAGAAGCCATTTAAATGCGTCGAGTGCGACACCAGCTTCACGCAATCGTCCAACTTAAAAAGCCACATGTGGATTCACACTGGCGTAAGCCCATTCAGATGTCTAGAGTGTGACAAAATCTTTGCAAGGACATTTTACTTAGAAAGGCACATGAGGGTTCACACAGGCGAGAGGCCATTTAAGTGTGTCGAGTGCGACAAGACTTTCATAGGTCCCTCTGACCTAAAGATGCACATGAGGATTCACACGGGCGAGAAGCCGTTCAGATGCGTAGTGTGCGATGCAAGCTTCACGCAGTCGTCCAACTTGAAGGGCCACATGAGGATCCACACAGGTGAGAAGCCGTTTAAATGTGCCGAGTGCGACACAGGTTTCGCACAGTCGTCTGGCCTGAAAAGCCACATGAGCATCCACACCGGCGTACGTCCGTTCAACTGTCTGGAATGCGACAAAACCTTCTCGAGTGCGTTTAACTTGAAAAAGCACATGAGGGTTCACACGGGCGAGAGGCCGTTTACATGCGCCGAGTGCGACAAGACTTTCTTCGGTTCCTCTGTCCTGAAGATGCACATGAGGATCCACACGGGCGAGAAGCCGTTTAAGTGCGTAGAGTGCGATAAAACATTTGTAAGTTCGTTTCAACTCAAAGTGCACGTGATGTGTCACACGGGCGAGAAGCCGTTCAAATGTGTCGAGTGTGATAGAACGTTTGCGAGACATTACCGGCTGAAGCTTCACATGAGGATTCACACAGGTGATAGACGATATCAATGCGGGAGTGAAACAAAGCGATAAAAATTGTGTACCAACGGCGCACGCTGAAAGGTTCGTGCTTGTGAAAATACCTCAGTTTGCACATTCTATTACATTTGTAAACTGTATTATAATCTTATTTGCGGTATATTATTTACCACAAAATTGGGTAAATTTTTTTTGCATCATTCATGTCCTAGCAGCAATGTTTTTTTTTTGAAAATACTGTTGTCGTCTGTTGAAGATGCTGGAAGTTTATAAAATAATTGTGAATCTTTTTCCCCGTATAGCATTTACCTGTCTATAAAAGATGTAACTAAAATATTCTTGCTAATAATATATTCCTATATTTTATTACTACTTATTCTAGACTCGGAGCCACTTAAAGTAGAAGTACATTGTTAAATGATTTCCTTTCCTGTTCCTGGAGTCTATTTTTACAAAAATCGCTACGATTAAATATTGATCCCATAGAGAAGCCTTCGAAATGCGGTGGTCCTGTTGCAGGAGAATGAGGTGAGGTGAGGTGAACAGAATAGGGGGAAGGGCGAACAATATGGAGGACTTTGAAGGGACAGGTTCATAGGCCACGTTTCGAGACATGAGGGTCTTGTAAAATTAGAATAAGAGGGAAGAGTGTGAGGTGAGAAAATAAGAGGGAGGCGGAGGGTGAAATATTGTAAGCAGATTGGCGGATGAGGTTGTAGTTGTGAAAAAGATAGGTTAACAACATGGATCAGGCCAGTCTTAGGAGTGAATTGAATATCGCAATGCACACAACACGGAGGCTGAAAGTTTATCAAATGTCCTAACGGGACTCGACATCCTTTATATATATATATATAGATTGAGACTTCCCTTCACTGTGTGTAAATTATTTTTATTTCGGGTGTCAAAACTATGCACAACCTGAGTTGTTATTAATAACAAAGTGATTGAACATTGCGGCAAATAAGTGTAGAAACCCCTCAAAGATGTTTTTTGGTTGATCCTGACATAATATTCTTACAACTTTGTTCTCTGGAGATTAAAAAACTTTGTTAGAGTTTAAGTAGTTGTATATTTTCAACCTTGGAAAGATCCTCTTATTAATGATGGATGAATGTTGTTGTTGTTATTTTATTCAGTTGTAACCAGAACAATCTCATTAAATGACCTTTATTGTATGTATATATACATATAACCAGTTGAGGACAACCAAAAGTAGAAAGGTATATAAGAGTAGTTTAATGTTAGAATTTAAAAAGACTGATTAAATGTAAATGGTGTATTTCAATTTTTTTTAAAAAAAAGTTTAGTATTATGTAGGCAAAGAACTGGAGCTGAGAAGAAGATGTGATTAGCTTTCAGCTGATTTGAATGAATTAATAAATAAATAAATAATTTAATCGTGCCCGAATCTCGCCAGGTCCAGATTCGGCAAGAGCAACAAATCATAACCCTAGTTCCCTGACGTCACGAGTTGGTTGAAATAATATGACAATCGTTGTCGTCGTCGATGTCGATGATGGTCCGTGTTAGTGGATTCGAGTGCCGCGACGTTGGCAGCCCTGGAGCACAGCCTGAGAGTAACGGCTGTGTCTTTCCCTGACACGGGATTCTCTAGTAGTAGTTGTGTTTATAATACATCAATGGGGTAAATCCATGACGTCATCACCGCAGGCCCCGTCTGTGTGTCTGTGTGTTTATTATTATCATCCACGCAGGTCAGTTGCTGGAATTGTTCTCCAGTAAATCCTTGGCTGGAACAAGGAAATTCCCCCAAGTTCCTGTCTGTTGGGAGTGATTTTAGTTCCTAGACATTTACCTGTAAGGTTCACATGTGTGTCCTTTACTCTGTTATTCCTGTTACTGTATTTCACGGACCAAAAAATCTACTGAATATTATTATTATTATTATTCCATTGCAATATTTACTTTAATTACTAATGAGTCATGTTTATTTTTCTGCTTAAAACCCAACTTTTGTTGACTCTGTTTCGTGTTAAATCCCCATACAGTGTTTGTAGCTCATCCTTCTGCGGCTTGTATTAATTTTAACTCTCATCTAGGCTGTTAAGTGGTTGTATTTTCAACCTTGCAAAAAATCCTCTGATTAGTGATGAATGTTGTTGTTGTTGTATTCAGTCCTAAGACTTGCCTGATGCATCCCTCCCATGTTAACCTATCCTGCGCAAGCCTTTTCGCATTTCTGCACAACTGGCGCAACCCATATCCTCAGTAATCCTCGTTATCTGTATTCCATCCTTGGTCTCCCTCTACTTTTCACTTCCCTTTAATGCTAATTTTTACAAGACCCTCGTGTCTTAAAACCTGGCCCTATTAATCTCTCCCTTCCCTTCTCTTCCTCGACGTCCTCCTCCATATTGTTTCGCCTTTCCCCCTTTATTCTGTTTTACAACTTCCTCGTCTGTGATTCTGTCCATCCATCCATCTGATTTTCACCACATTTCCCAAAGGCTTCTATTCTTTGCCTTTCCCCGCAACTCCTATCGTACCACGTTTCTCACCCAACCCCTCATATATAACGCCACACGCTGCTCCGTACCAACATTTTTTTTAGCAACGATTTCCTATTATTCACACTTATGTTACCCTCGTTCGTAAATTCCCCTTCCTCGCCCTCTGCTATCCTACTCTTTACTCTTCTGCCGTCCCCTAGTTATTACGCTGCTTCCTTCCCAAGTAACAGAATTTCTCAACTTCCATCCAAATGACGAACGTGTAACGCTGTAACGGTTAAATTAACATTTTCCTCGCTTTTCGACCGGGGTTCGGATTAAAGTGTATCACGTTCCTGCCTTTACTGTAATTTGTAATGTTAAGTGTTACCCTTGTCGTGGATTTTTTTTGGGGTGGGGTAAGTTGTTCCCTGTTTGTGTCTAACGTTGTTCAATTTCGAACAACCCGGTATTTAAATTAAACTGCACGCGAATGCGGCTCCAACCGGAAAGGAAAAATCCTGAAGAAGCAGATGGTGTGAATGTGCGCCGAAACGTCTATTATAGTTTAATTTCCCTGAATAAATGTTGTCTGGACCGAGGGCAGTTGTTTACGTGTCGTCGATCAAGTAGACTGTATGGCGAAGAATAACCGGAACAGTCTCGTTAAATTACTTTATTGTGTTTCTTACATTTACCAAAGCTTTCGACCTTTTGTCGTATATTCATCTCGGCTTAATTTAACTCGTCATTAACTATATATATATATATGTATCCACATAGTCAGATCTTCATACCTTTGGCTTGACGGTCAAGACGGTGACGTGACGCTATACTAATGCGTGAAGATCTGACTATGTAAATACGTATATATAGATAACGACGAGGCACCGGGTTAGCGACGAATAAAATTAAGCCGAGACGAAATTAATGACAAAAGGAGGCCGAAAGCTTCTTCAAATGTATGTTGTAAATGCGATGAAACACATCATACGAGGCCTGTTCTGGTTATTCATCTGATTCTGTTTACGGTTATAAAAATAAAATACCTTACTATCAATCAATTATTCTGTTTTTGTGTGTGTGTGTTGGTATTACGTAGGCAATTGTGGTTGTCAGGGGAATTTTACATTCACATCTTTAGAATAATAATGTATTAAGGTATAATAATTGCCCGTACAAAAATCATTTATATATATATATATGCCGACATTCTGATGATATATTATGACGTTTCTAAAATGTGCCGTTTCCTTTCTTTGGTTTCAGGTGAATTTTTTCAACTGCGTCCCGCGTTTAACTTTGGATTCAACGCTGGCAAATATCGTTACTCACATGGAAAATGTTTGATTCGCACTCGGGTAAAACATCACCCCGGTTTGTTGAGCATGACGAAACGTTCACCACTTCGAGCGCTTCTGGAGACTGCGGCGGAATGGTTGGTGCAGGCGGAAAAGCCTCTAAACGCGTTGAGTACGATAAAACTTGCAAAGATTCCTCGGACCTGACGGACCGCGGGAGGATCCGTACAGGTGAGAAGCCATTCAAATGTGTCGAGTGTGACACGAGCTTCACCAAGTTGGCAACCTTAGAGAGGCACATGAAGGTCCACACCGGCGAGAAGCCGTTCAAATGTGCCGAGTGCAATAAAACGTTTGCGAGGTCGTCCGTACTGAACTCTCACATGAGGATCCACACGGGCGTGCGGCCTTTCAAATGTGTCGAGTGCGGCAGGACTTTCTCGATACTGTGCAACCTGGAACGGCACTCGAGGATTCACACAGGCGAGAGGCCATATAAGTGTACCGTGTGCGATAAGACTTTCATCCGTTCCTCCGACCTGAAGATGCACACGAGGATTCACACCGGGGAAAGGCCGTTTAAATGCACCGAGTGTGATAAGACTTTCATCGGTTCCACTGAGCTAAAGAGGCACATAATGGTTCACACGGGCAAGAAGCCGTTTGAGTGTGCGGAATGCGGTAAAACGTTTGCAAGGTATTCTCATCTCAAACTGCACATGTGGATTCATGCCGCAGAAAAGCCGTTTAAGAGCGTCAAGCAACTCGCACGTTTGGCCACCTCGGAGAGACGCGTCAAGGTTCTTGCTGGAGTGAAGCCTTTTAAATGTGCCGAGTGCGACAGGAGTTTCACGCAGTCGGCCACCTTGGAGAGGCACATGAAGGTTCACACAGGCGAGAAGCCGTTTGCATGCGTGGAGTGTGGTAGAAGTTTCACGCAGCTGTGCAACTTGGAAAGGCACGCCAAGGTCCACACGGGCGAGAAGCCGTTCGAATGCGTCGACTGCGGCAAGACGTTCGCAAGCTGCCACCAGTTGAAGCTGCACGCGAGGGTTCACACCGGCGAGAGACCATACAGGTGCGTCGAGTGCGACAAGAGTTACATAGGTTCCTCCGACCTGAAGATCCACATGGCAACCCATACGGACGAAAAGCCCTTCAGGTGCGTAGAGTGCGACAAGACGTTTGCGAGGCGCTCTCACCTCAAAGTGCACGTGAGGATCCACACAGGTGAAAAGCCCTTCAGATGTGTCGGGTGCGACAAGCGGTTCGTGACTCGCTCTCACCTTAACCGGCACGCGAGGATTCATTACCGATGAAACGCCTTTTATACATGTCAAGTGTGGCCCAACGAGGCGAATGGAGTTTCACACACAGGCGGAAAGCCATTCAAGTGTCTCGAGAGTGTGTGAGGTTCAGTGTGATCTGACATTGTGGGTTGATTTGTTGTGGGAAACAAATAATAGCTTTTGTAAAAAGCCATTTGCAGTATTATATCCTTAAATACTGTCGCTAATAATATATATATTTCATTACATTATTTCTCAAGGTACAAATCAAATATTTTATTATCAATAGCATATTTAGTTGTTAAGCTTAATCTCTCATGCAATTTTTTTCCCTATAAAACAAAACTTTTTCCATGTCAGTAATTTATTTCATTATTTAAAGACATTCGAAACTTACGTTGCCTTTGCTGTCCTACTCTAATAGAATTCCTACTCTTCAGAATTCCCTTTCCCAATCCAACATCCTTCGTTATTCCGCTGTTTTCCCATACTGCACGCCGTCACCTTGGTTTTCCCTCTCCTTATACTGTAATTTTTCCACCATAACCACGTTTATGCCATTAACTATGGTTCCAAGTCTTCTTCCGACTCCCCCTAATACCACAATATCGTCTGCAAAGCGTAGGGGTTTTTGTATTTCTTCTCCTTGGGGTATGATTAATTTTTACATATTCAGTTTTAAAATTATAAATTGCCTTCTCTCTCTCTCTTTCTCTCCCTCTGCCTCTCCCCCCCCCCCTCTCTCCATCCTCTCCTCATCGTATCATAGGTTAAACAGCATGGGCGACAGACTTCATCCTCTTACCCCACATTCACACACACACTTCCCTCTAAAGTTAATTTTTCCTAGACCCTCGTGCCTTAAAACGTGGCCCTATTAATCTATCCCTTCTATTGGTCAATGTCCTCCATATTGTTCTCTCTTCCGCCCCCCTACCTATTATGTTTACAACTTCCTCCATCGCCCGTTCCATATATAAGGTACAAGAGTATGTACATCCTTGCCTTTTAAGCGTCGCTTGGTCTTCAACTCTAATTACCGCTTCCTGCCTTTGTAGAGGTTATGGATGAATGTTTCTTTCTGAATATTTTGTTCCAGTCATCTTCGAAGTCCTTGGTACTGTGTTCCTGTCCACATTATCAAAGGGTTTTTTTCTTATCTTCTTTTCTTTTTCCATGTCTCCTAAAATTAGACACAGAGTCAATATTGCTCCTCGTCGTGTCCCTACATTCAACCCTAAAACCTTCATCAGGTGCGTAGTGCATTATATATATATATATATATATATATATATATTATATATGTGTGTGTGTGTGTGGGGGGGGTTTATGTAACCTCTATACATACCAAAACCAAGGTTTCCCAGGGTGTGTTCATAAACTCTTATTCCCTGCCTGCCGCCATTTTTGTTAAAATGTTTATTCTTCTTGATAAAACAGGATGTTTATCAATATTTCGCCACAAGGTAAAATAACCTGAAGAACAGAAAAAAAAATTATTTAAGAGAGAGAGAGAAAACTGTGAAAGTGGTCCAAAAAAATTTTTTTTTTAAAGTTGGTATTACGTAAATCAGGACGTGAAAATGGACCCTTTTCTTTTGAGAAATTTGTTGATATAACGTTGGCAATATCGATTTTTAAAATCGCGGCCGCCGTTGTTTAATCGTATAAATTTATATTTGTGAACAAATAACCCACTGTTTTTTGTTGTTTCTAGAATAAAGAGTCTGTTTATCAGCCGCCATTGCTGTTGATAGTACAGATCTCTGC
>CM067379.1:1280773-1295773 GCA_034510155.1 Eucriotettix oculatus
GAAAAGGAAAGTTTATAAATGAGGAAAAGCGTGAAAAGGAAAATATACAAATTTGGAGCGGGGAAGAAAAGTTTTCGTTCCAATTAGCAAAGGAAAACGTATGTATGTGTGTTTATACACAAATTCCCTAATTACATATAGGGGCAAACAATGAGTTAGTGAGGAGATCAGGCGAAGGAAAAAGGGAAAGTTTATAGATGAGGAAAAGCGTGGAAAGGAAAAATATATAAATTTGGAGCGGCGAAGGAAAAATTTTTTCCGTTCCAATTAGCAAAGGAAAACGTATGTATGTGTGTTTATACAAAAATTCCTTAATAATATATAGGGGCACAAAATGAGTTAGTGAGGAGATCAGGAGGAGGAAAAAAAGGGAAATTTATAGATGAGGAAAAGTGTGAAAAGGAAAAATATAGAAATTTGGAGCGGCGAAGGAAAAGTTTTTTTCCGTTCCAATTAGCAAAGGAAAACTTATGCATTTGTTTATACACAATTCCCTAATTACATATTTTTCTCGCATACGTTTTAGATACTGTTTCCGTATAAGACTGTTGCTGTTGCTGCTGTTATTGTTTCGTCATCACTGTAATGACTTTCCTTTCCTAAGACAAACACTGGCGGGGTTATTTTTGGGAGGTGAACCTAAATGGAGTGAAAGGAAGATGCACTCGTTTCTCCCTTCCCTTTTCTCTTCCCCTCCACTATCCCACCTCTTACAATTCTTTCTTGTGTGTTCTTCCCCCTTCCCTTCAGCCTCTCACCCTCTCAGCCTCTCCCTTAATTGGCACTTGTGCATACGCTCCTTATATTTTCATTCACTGGGAAAAGAGGAGCTTACCTCCCCTCCTCCCTCCTCCTCCTTCCCCTGTCTATCTATGGTGAGGAGGAGAAGAACCTCCTGTTGTCCGCGGATGGAGGACGCATCCATTCATTCATCCATGGGAGAGGAAGTGAAAGAAACTCTCGATTCCGCCGCCAATTAACCCTCTAGAAATCAAAACACTGAGCCATGAAGACGAGAAGGAGGAGGAAGAGGAAATATTAACATTCACGTTTTTTGAGGAGCCGGAAAAAAAATTCAAAAGTCGCAGAAAATGAAAAGGACAATAGCACCAATGAACGATAAGTGTTTTTTTTTTCAATCAGGAAAGGCGGAGAGGGAGGAAGAAACATCCAGGAGACGAAAAGAAAGGAAAGAGGGAGAGAAGAGAGAGAAGAGGGGGAGAGAGAGAAAGAGAGAGGGAGAGAAAGAGAAGAGGGAGAGAAGAGAAGGGAGAAAGAGGGAGGGCTCACCTCTTTCTTTCTCGCCTCGTGCTTGGCTGCTCCGCGTGGGCTGGCTCCTTCCTCTTGCGTTGTCGCTCCTACGCGGTAGCCCCGACTGCGGGCGGGAGCGCCGTCGGGCGCGCTCGCCGCGGTGGCGTCGTTCCGCTGGGGCGCGCCGCCTTTCTCTCAGGCGCCGCGTCTTCTCTCCGCGGCGCTTTCGCGCTGCTCCTCCTGCGCTCGCTGCCAAGCGGTCTTTCGCTCATCGCGCTTGCTCTCCTCACTCTGGCTGGAGCGCAGTCGAACTGACGATTGGGATGGGCCGAGAGAGGAGCGACGAGACAAAGACAACATAGCAGCCCACCACAGCCACCGAAGGCAACCGCCACCCACTGTGCCCGCGGAAAACAGTGATCGAAGTCCAGCCCCCCCCAACCCGCAAAACTCTCAAGGTCTCCACCACCATCCCCGGGTGGCCGACAACCACTGTTGCCTCCCGTACCGTCCACCCCGATTCAGCCATGACGTTTCGCCCCTGTATTCTACCATCTTCACTCGTTTAGAGGCGCTCAAGCTTCGTTAAACCGGAGATGAAACCCAATAAGTGATTCTCATGGTTTCCTCTTTTTTTACATATGTTATATTTCCTGGGCGCGGGTTTCTTTTTCGCGGTCAATTACAAGTTTCTCAAGTTTCTACCCCAATAATAATAATAATAATAATAATAATAATAATAGTATTTTATACAATTTATATGATTTTTCTGTTTCTCACAGTTTCCTCTTTTTTACATGTGTTAGGTTTTTTTACGGGGTTATTAAAAGTTTCTACTGCAGTAACAATGGCGTTTTATCTAGTTTATTTGATTCTCCTGATTCTCACGTTTTTCCTTTTTTTTACATATGTTATATTTCCTGGGCGCAGGTTTTTTTACGGGGTTATTAAAAGTTTCTACCCCAATAATAATAATAATAGCATTTTATCTAGTTTATTTGATTCTCCTGATTCTCACGTTTTTCCTCTTTCTTTACATATGTTATATTTCCTGGGCGCGGTTTTTTTTATTTCGAGGTTATTAAAAGTTTTTCTCAAGTTTCTTCCGCAGTAACAATGACATTTGTTTCCCCTCCCGTATGAAAAGAATGATGATGATCATCATTATTATTATTATTTCCCCCCCCCTCATTATTACATTTTTTCCCTTATTTTGGTAATTTTCCCAACTAAAATATTTCAGTCCATTCTTTGATTAATTTTTTTTATCCCCCCCGGGGTGTTATTTACGTATTGTTCGTATATTTTTTTTTTGCAGTTTTCCTGCTCTGGCCTACAATTTATTTTTTCCCCCTCCCCTGTAGTATCACGTTCTCAACGTCGTCGTCGTCGTCCTCTTCCATAATTTATGAATTTTTTTTCCCCGTAGATTATTTTTGAGAGAGAAAAAAATTTTTTTTTCACACCTTCGGAGGAAGTGGTTTTCCTGAACAAAAGTTGGTCGGCCGGAAACTCTGGGTTTACGTAACACACACACACACTAACTCAGTCAGTCTTCTCCTCCGCTCTTCTTCTCCCCGTAGCGTTTGCTAATCACAATTTTAAATCGCCCCTGGTTTTACCAATTTCTTTCTTTTTCTCCTCCCCCTCTCTCCCCTTCTCCTCTCCGTCGTCCTTGATCATGTGGAAACACGTTCACACAACCTATTACCTCATCTTTCGTTTCCTTTCCCTTCCTTCCCCTCCTCCTTTGCGTCTATCGTCTCCCCTTCTTCCGGGTCTCATCAGGTCGTCGTCGCTGGTTCTTCACCAACACAACTCTGAGACTAATAGAATTTGATTTTTCTTTTCTCCTCCCCCGCCACCCCACACTCCTCATACACGTCAATCCTGTCACTGAAAAACTAGGGAAACCTTCCTCGGACAGTAGTAAGGAGACGTTTCAGCACGCTTAGCAGCAGCAGCAGCAGCAGTTTTATGTTGTCCTGTCCGGTTCGGTCAAGTCAACGACCTACGTCACAGTGGTTAGGGGATTTACAGCGGCGACAGTTGGCACACCTTCCTTCCTCCCTCCCTTCCCCTCCCTTTTAAACGAAAAAAGGCAGCAGCGAGAAAACCTTTGGTCAGAGACATTCATGAAGCAGCAGCAGCAGCAGCTACCTCGTGACGTCACGCCCTACCTACCTACCTACGTCACTCACTCTTGCCTTGATATAGCACTTTTTTTTTTAAAAAAAATATGATTTTGAGACATTTTTTTATTTTTTTCCCCCGCCTCTGAAACGAGGAATAATAAAATAATTTATTAAGGGACTGAAATTTCAGCCATAATCTAGGGTGAGGGGGGAAAAATAATAATAGATTTTCTAATTATTTTTTTTTGATAATGCGATTACGTCATAATTTTTTTTATAAAAAAAAGGCTCAGGAGCAACGTGGAAGGATTTCTATTCTAAATTAATAAAGTGTTACTTTCTTCAGAAGAATGTGTGTTTTTCACTCAGCTTCACGATTTCTGCTACCAAAAAATAAAACCTCTCCCTTCTACGCGTCACAAATATTATGATATTATCTTCATTCTTTTTCTCTTTGCACATAACCTAGATGCTGACACCTTCAAAGACAAGAATTGATTTGTTGAAGTGGTTTTAGGGTGAAACTAATTTTCAAAATGACGAAAAAAACTGACCAAAAATCCCCTGTGTGTGTGTGTGTGTGTGAACGCTCTTAGTTTTTTTTAAAAAAATTAATTATTCTCTCTCAACCCCAAAAAATTTATTGAATTTTTCAAAAAATGAAAAATAATAATAATAATAATACTGACAAATTGATAACACAAAAAAGGTAATTGTTACATATTATTATTATTATTATTATTATTGTGCGTGTAGAAAAAAAAATGGGGCTGAAAATATATATTCAAGTAGTGTAACGCAGCGGGGAATAATTTCCAAAATGTGTCAAATTTTGGAAAAATATTTTTTTTAAAAAAAATAATATATATCTCGACCAAGGAAAAAAAACACAAGTTTACAGAAGCGAAAAAAAAAATTTTTTAAAAAAAATAATATATCGACAAAAGGAAACAAGTTTACAAAAGCAGAATTTTTTTTTTAAAAAATCTCGCCCAAGGAAATAATAAGTTTACAGAAGGAAAACAAAATTAAAAAAATATCTCGACAAAAGAAAGAAGTTTACAAAAGGAAAAAAATTAAAAAAATATCTGGACAAAATAAAATCAAGTTTACAGAAGTAAAAAATAATTTTTTTAAAAAAACATCTCCACAGAAAAAAAACAAGTTTACAGAAATAAAAATAATATTTTTTTTAAATATCCCGACAAAAGAAAACAAGTTCAGAGGAAAAAAATAATTTTTTAAAAAATATCTCGACAAAAGTAAACAAGTTTACAGAAGCGAAAAATTTTTTTAAAAAAATAATATCGACAAAAGAAAACAAGTTTACAAAAGCAGAATTTTTTTTTAAAATCTCGACCAAGGAAAAAATAAGTTTACAGATGGAAAAAAAATTAAAAAAATATCTCGACAAAAGAAAACAAGATTACAGAAGCAAAAAATAATGTTTTTTAAATATCTGGACAAAAAAATTCAAGTTTACACAAGAAAAAAAATTTTTTTAAAAAACATCTCCACAGAAAAAAAAACAAGTTTACAGAAATAAAAATAATATTTTTTTTTAAATATCCCGACAAAAGAAAACAAGTTCAGAGGAAAAAAATATTTTTTTAAAAATATCTCGACAAAAGTAAACAAGTTTACAGAAGCAAACATAATTTTTTAAAAAATATCTCGACAAAAGAAAAGAAGTTTACACAAGCAAAAAAAAAAATAAAAATAATATCTATACAAAAGAAAACAAGATTACAGAAGCAAAGAAAAAATTAAAAATAATATCTCGTCAAAAGAAAAGAAGTTTACAGAAGCAAAAAAATATTTTTATATATCTCGACAAAAGAAAACAAGTTTAGAGAAAAAAAAAGAATATTAAAAAAATATCTCGACAAAAGAAAACAAGTTTACAGAAACAATAAAAGAATTTTTAAAAAAATATATCTCGAGAAAAGAAAAGAAGTTTACAGAAGCAAAAGAAATAAAATATCTCGACAAAAGAAAACAAATTTACAGAAACAATAAAAGAATTTTTAAAAAAATATATCTCGAGAAAAGAAAAGAAGTTAACAGAAGCAAAAGAAATAAAATATCTCGACAAAAGAAAACAAATTTACAGAATCAAAAAAATTTTTTTAAATCTCTCGACAAAAGAAAACAAGTTTACAGAAGCAAAATAATATATTTCAGCTCGGTAGTTTTTATATATTTATTCTCATTATTCAATTTTCCCTTATTTTCAAATATACCCAACTAAAATATTTCAGGCCATTTTTTCATTGGTTTAAATGATTGTAATTTCATCCCCGCGCGTCAGTTACTTCGATACTTAATCAATTAATCGACCCTTCGAGTGTCTGTCTTCTCTGCCGTCTTTGTGTTGCTGTTTCTTACGTAAGAGAAAATCAATCGATTATGGTCGCCGCCGAGGAGGGAATAATCGATACACGTTTCCTCCCCCTTCCCCCTCCCTCTCTGGATGATGATGATGATGGTGAAGGTCATCGAGTAAACTCACATTAAAATCATGAAAAACGGTTCCCCTTTGTCACATCCCCGGGTGTTTGTTGTCAGAGATATTACAAGCCGCGTTGCTCCGCCTTTCCAGTTCACTGACCAGAGATATTACTATCGCAGACGGACGGCCTTTGACCTTCCCCTCTCTTCCCCTCTCTTCCCCTCCACTGGTATTTTTCAGGCCTGCGGTTGAACCCCGCTTCCAGGCTACTACGGTTAAAGGGACCCTGATGACGTCACGCGGTGGAACCTCGTCGCCCATTCATTCATTCATTTCCAGTCCGTTTCATTTCTTTGGAAAACTTTCTCGTTTCACATTTTCCTCGTTCACCGAGTTTTTTCCATTTACAGTATTTTTCGATCGTTGTGGTTTTTCACACTTCATGTAATGTGTTACGTTTCCTACTAACAACCGGGAGGTTATCAATAGTAGTTTCTCAAGTTTCCACCCCCGTCGTTTGGAAACCCACCCGCCCCTAGAGTCGTCCTTAACGATGCCCTTTTTTCTGTATCGTTCAGAAATTTCTCTAATTTTTTTTTAATATGACTAAAAGGAAATTTTAACGCATTTTTTGATTTATTTTTCGTCCTTAGTATATTTTTTTCTTTTTTTTATTGCAGCTTCTCCTCATTCCTAAACGCTCTGACTATTTTTTTTTGACTTTTCGTCGCATTTATTCACAATAAAGAGATGAAACTAAGTGTTAGTCAAAATGGACGGTCAGTTTAATTATTTTGAAACCTCCAAAAAATAAAAACCCGCCCCCAACCCAACAGACGTTAAATGGCATATTACGTATATAAAAGCAACCGCGATAGAAAAATGTGGGGGGTCGGAATTCATTAATTTCCCCAAATTAAAGAATATGAAATCAAAAAAAGAAAAATATGGATCCTGATAAAATAAAATAAAATGAAGGAGTTTGTCTATGAATTCTTCTGAAAGATAAAAATAAAATTTGGATGATTTTTATTTACCAAAAAAAGTAAATCGTGGACGTGTTAGTATTTTTCTATTTCCATTCAAGGATTTTTGGACGTTGCTGAATTTTTTAATTTCCATTTTTCTAACCTTACAGGGTTTTCCCCTGTTCATTAAGTTTCTTATCTTCATATTTTTTTTGATTACTGATTTTCCCTCATTTAACGCGTACATCCGCATCTTATTTTGTATTCCTCTAATTTACTCCTACACAATTACCAACTTAATTACCCGTGTATTGTTCTCAATTTACTTTGTCTTCAGGTAATCAACGTATTCCTTATTTACATCATGTAATTTCAGGGAAATCAGAAAATCCGCCCATCTTAAGGGGGAAAGTTACACGTGTAAATCATGGGAAAACGTGAAAAATCACACGAGATAAATACGTTATTGTATGTGGTATTGAGTCCCATTCCTGTTCTAGCGCAAGCCTTTTCATTTTTAATCTGCTTTTCCTTGGCCTCCCTCTTCTGTTTCTCTTCCCTCACTGTCTTAAAATGTCGCCTTTTAACCTAAGTCCACCTCATATATTATCCTCTGCTCCTCTTCCTCCCTTATTCTGCTTATCCTTGCCCTCTCTTTTCTATTGCCTTCCCTCACTGTCTTAAAATGTCGCCTTTTAACCTAAGTCCACCTCATATATTGTCCTCTGCTCCTCCTCCCTCCCCTATTCTGCTTATCCTTGACCTTCCCTATTCTGTTCTCTTCCCTCACTGTCTTAAAATGTCGCTCTATTAACCTAATTCCACCCTATATATTGTCCTCTCCTCCTCTTCCTCCCTTATTCTGCTTATCCTTGCCTTCCCTATTCTATTGTCTTCCCTCACTGTCTTAAAATGTCGCTCTATTAACCTAATTCCACCCCATATATATTGTCCTCTCCTCCTCCTCCCCCCTTCTATTCTGCTTATCCTTGCCCTCTCTTTTCTATTGCCTTCCCTCACTGTCTTAAAATGTCGCTCTATTAACTTAAGTCCACACCCCATATATTACCCTCTCCTCCTCCTCCCTCTCCTCTGCCTTATTCTGCTTATCCTTGCCTTCCCTTTTCTATTGCCTTCCCTCACTGTCTTAAAATGTCGCCTTTTAACCTAAGTCCACCTCATATATTGTCCTCTGCTCCTCCTCCCTCCCCTATTCTGCTTATCCTTGACCTTCCCTATTCTGTTGTCTTCCCTCACTGTCTTAAAATGTCGCTCTATTAACCTAATTCCACCCCATATATATTGTCCTCTCCTCCCTCCCCCCTTCTATTCTGCTTATCCTTGCCCTCTCTTTTCTATTGCCTTCCCTCACTGTCTTAAAATGTCGCCTTTTAACCTAAGTCCACCTCATATTTTGTCCTCTGCTCCTCCTCCCTCCCCTATTCTGCTTATCCTTGCCCTCCCTATTCTGTTCTCTTCCCTCACTGTCTTAAAATGTCGCTCTATTAACCTAATTCCACCTCATATATTGTCCTCTGCTCCTCCTCCCCCCTTCTATTCTGCTTATCCTTGCCCTCTCTTTTCTATTTCCTTCCCTCACTGTCTTAAAATGTCGCCTTTTAACCCTAAGTCCAACCCCATAATATTGTCCTCTGCTCCTCCTCCCTCCCTTACTATCTGCTGTATCCTTGCCCTCCCTTTTCTGTTGCCTTCCCTCACTGTCTTAAAATGTCGCCTTTTAACCTAAGTCCACCTCATATATTGTCCTCTGCTCCTCCTCCCTCCCCTATTCTGCTTATCCTTGACCTTCCCTATTCTGTTGTCTTTCCCTCACTGTCTTAAAATGTCGCTCTATTAACCTAATTCCACCCTATATATTGTCCTCTCCTCCTCTTCCTCCCTTATTCTGCTTATCCTTGACCTTCCCTCTTCTATTGCCTTCCCTCACTGTCTTAAAAAGTCGCCTTTTTCCGTAAGTCCACCCCGCCATATATTCTCCTCTCTCCTCCTCCTCCCCTTCCCCCTCGTATTCTGCTTATAATTTCCCGGTTATTTTCCCCTATCCGCCCCCGTCTCATTCTCCTAAATCACCACGTCATAAATAAAAGGGCTTCTATTATTCTTTTTCCCCTATTAATGTCAATCTAATCCTGACGTTTGTTAACTAATTTTCCCCCCCCCTTTTTCCTGCAACACCTTGCGATGCCCCGGAATCCGTTTTCCGCCACGGTCATCATGATGATGATGATGATGTTGTTCCAAGTTGAAGGTGAAACGTCACTAGGAAAACTTTTTTCTCAAAACTTTCGATGGCTATGATCCTTGTAGAAGAAGGGGTGGGGGAGAGGGGGGAGAAGGGAGGGAGGGAAATACTGCTGGAAAGGGTGGAAACTGAGGGTGGAGGTTGTGGTTGTTGTTGTTTCTTTTTTTTTAGGATAACTGATATAAAAAAAAATAATAAAGTTCCACTGGAGTCATTCACTTTACAGTAAGAAAAAATTAATAATAAAAATAATAATAATAATAGAAGAAGAATTTTTTTCGTAACATAATTTTGTAAGATTTTTGAAGGTAAGGCATGAAGTAGAAAACATACTAATGAGGTTGAAAATAATAAGGTAAGTTAGTGAGGAGGGGAAAACCCTCAAATTTTCAGCCCAGTGAAGCACGTAGTTAATTATTTATTTTTTTCTTCAGAAAAAAGACCAAGGATTGGGGGGGCGGAAAAAAAATATGTGAACCGGACCAGAGAAGGGAATCGAAACGTCAGAACCTGAGCTAATTCGAGTCGACCGACTCTTTTTTTTAAAAAATATATATTTCATGGCCTAATTTCTGGAGAAACTAAAAAAAGGGCCTTATTTTCTTATTTGTTTGTATTTTATAAGCTTTTCTTTTTCATATATATTTTGGAGATAAATATTATAAAAATAGATAAAATAAAATTATTACATACTTAAGTGCATATTATTCTTTTTTTGTTTGTCATAGGATTTGTTAAAATTTCATATATATATATATATATTTCTTCTTCTTTTTTTTGCATGATTTATTTTTTTAATTATTCATTTATGTTTTCCTTCTTATTTTTTTCAACCACTTAGCCTCCTCGCCTTAGTCGAGTTGCCCGTCCCTAACCACTTTTTTTTTCTTTTTCTTTTTGGTTTTGTTACTATTTTTTTTTTATAAAAATATTATTTTTCTGTTCAACTTATATGTACCCTTTTTGTTATATTATTATATTACAATCTCTTATTTCTACAGTATGCAAATGTTTAAAATCCTATGAATCTATTGTGGATATACTTGTGTTTAGGGATGTAACCTTTTTTTTCCCCGGGTTTTTTTTTTGTGTGTGTGTGTGTTTGTGTGTGTGTGTATGATAAATTATCTGTGTACACATCCCCGATTCTCCATTCTATATTATGCTGCCCAGGACCGACTCAACAACAACAACAACAACAACAACTGTTCTCCATTCCCCCGAAAACCACTAAGCTAAGGCTCCAGCTAGCTCAGTTGCGTAGAGCACCCGCCCGGCTGTTGGCTCGGTTGACGGTTGACGGTTCAAAATAATTTTTTGTCAAAACAAAAACCTCATTGACGACACTATATACATATATATAATATAGCGACGCGGAACGGACCGGGGGGTTGTTGTTTAGGGGGTGGGGTGGGTTTTTACTCCGGATCGTGAGTTGAAGAGCCTCTGACGTTTCGACACAAGAAAAATAAACACAAAATAGAACAAAAAATTTGTACTTACTCATGATGCGACGCGTCGTAAACGGATAAATAAATAAATTAATTAAATAGGTAAGTTAATACGGATCGTGAAATCCTCCGACAACGACGACAACAACAGCGACAACTGCTACACGACTAATATCCTAGTAGCTGTTGATGACGTCACTCGCGCATTATCCTGTTGTCGAGGAGAAAATAATGCGACAACTCGCGGTAGTTGTGTTATCTCTGGAGAGAGGGAGAGGAAGATCCTTGGAACAACGCACAACCCTCGACCCTAGCAGCAACGGCTGACGGTTGGGTTTATGTTTTTCACTCCCCCTTCCCCTCTTTCCTCCTCCTCCTCCACTGCTGAGAATTATTTTCTAAAACCGAGTGACGAACTGACAAAGTAGGTCCCTGATCGTTGGTCGTCGTCCACTTGGACAACTCGACTCTCGCGCACTAAACCACACACTCGCTACAGACAAAACACTGTCGGCGCGCGGCAACGGCGGCGGCGCCACTGACGACGGGAAGGGGACAGCTAGAAGGGAGAGAGAGAGAGGGAAGGAGAGAGGAGGGAGAGGGGGAGACGAGCAGCTGAGGCACGGCGGCGGCGATGCACGCGGAATTGTTCACGCAGAGGAAGTGCGTACGCGGTCAAAGGGAAAGGGAAAAGGGAAAGGGAAGAGGGGGACTGGAAGGGGAGGAGAGGAGGAGGAGGGGGATGAAACACCTGGACGATCAGGTCTACGGACAGAAAACGCTGCAGCTCATGGTGGAACTTTGAACCGCTGGGAAAAACTTCCGTAGTCAAGAGGAATTAAAAGAATGGCTGGAGACGAAAAACGCTTTTAAAAACGTTCTCTCTCTCTCTCTCCTCTGTCTCTTCTGTCTTTTTTTCCTCTCTCTCTTCTAGATCTCTCTCCCTTCTGTCTCTTCTCGCTTTCTCTCTCACTCTTACCTCTGTCTCTTCTCATTTTCTCTCTCTCCTCTGTCCCTTCTGTCTTTTTATCTCTCTCTCTCCTCTGTCCCTTCTGTCTTTTTTTCTCTCTCTCTCCCCTGTTTCTGCTCACTATCTCTCTCCTCTGTATCTTCTCGCTTTCTCTTTCTCTCTCTCTCCTGTCTCTTCTCACCTTCTCTCTCTCCTCTGTCTCTTCACGCTTTCTCTTTCTCTCCTGTCTCTTCTCGCTTTCTCTCTCACTCTTACCTCTGTCTCTTCTCATTTTCTCTCTCTCCTCTGTCCCTTCTGTCTTTTCTCTCTCTCTCTCTCCTCTGTCTCTGCTCGCTTTCTCTTTCTCTCTCTCCTGTCTCTTCTCGCTTTCTCATTCTGTCTCTTCTGTCATTTTTTCTCTCATCTTTCCTCTCTTTTCTTCTCGCTTTCTCTTCTCCTCTCTCCTGTCTCTTCATCTTATTTCTCTCTCTGTCTCTTCTGTCTTTCTCTCTCCCTCTGTCTCTTCTCATATTCTCTCTCTCCTGCCTCTTCTCGATTTCTCCCTCTCCCCCCTCTGTCTCTTCTCACTGTCTCTCTCTCTCCTCTGTCTCTGTCTTTTTTCCATCTCTCTCTCCTCTGTATCTTCTCGCTTTCTCTCTTTCTCTCTCTCCTGTCTCTTCTCACTTTCTCTCTCGCCTCTGTCTCTCTCTGGCCCTCTCTTGTCTCTTCTCGCTTTCTCTTCTTCTTTCCCCTCTCTTGGCTTCTAGAGCCGTAAATGGACCTTGATCCGGGACTATGGTCAGTGTGTGTCTGTCTGTACTCCATTAAATGTAGTAGTTTGGGGTGGGGGGAAGGTTGTTTCTGTGACTGTCTCAACTCCCCCTCTCTCCTCCCCCCGGAATATGGAATCATTCAGTGGATCACAACTGCTTGTCGGGCGTCATGCTGCAGCACGCGACAGATGTTGTGGTTGTTGTTCCTCCATGCGGGTCAGCAGAGCAGCGCCACGTGCCGCCTCTGGAGGGCACAGAGTCACGCCTCAGGTGACAGCCAGCCAGCCAGCGTCACGGCAGTCGCTTCCCCCCCTTTCCTCCCCGCCACGGCGACGGTGACGTCATCGCCGCCGTGAGTGACCTTGCAAGACCCGCGATTGTTCCGCGACGCTGATTGTCCCCGTCGACCCTCATTTCAAGCCAACTCTCTCTCTCTCTCTCTCACTCACACGATGACAGATAACAACCAACAGCCACCTGATTATAATTGAGCTGCCACTAATCTGCTTCGGTCCTACAATCCCAACACCTTTTCATTATTATGACCAGTTTTATTTTGTTCCCCAAATTTATTTCCGTCCTTATTCTACATATATATTTATAAGTGCTGATAACTATTCCGCTTCTAAACGGCGTCTACTTCTTATTTTCCTATTCCCTTGTTCCTCAATCTTCCAGCACAAGCTGAAGCAATGTTTTGCAGTCACAAAAAAAAACCCACAAAAATTGTAACACACAATTTCTTTCTTTCTTTCTTTCTTTCTTTCTTTCTTTCTTTCTTTCTTTCTTTCTTTCTTTCTTTCTTTCTTTCTTTCTTTCTTTCTTTCTTTCATTTCTTCTCTTCTTCTTTCTTTCTTTTCTTTCTTTCTTTCTTTCTTTCTTTCTTTTTTCTTTTCTTTCTTTTCTTTTCTTTCTTTCTTTCTTTCTTTCTTTCTTTCTTTCTTTCTTTCTTATCTTTTTTCTTTCTTTACATTTTTCTTTCTTTCTTTCTTTCTTTTATTTCTTTCTTTCTTTCTTTCTTTCTTTCTTTCTTTCTTTCTTTCTTTCTTTCTTTCTTTCTTTCTTTCTTTCTTTCTTTTCTTTCTTTCTTTCTTTCTTTCTTTCTTTCTTACTTTCTTTCTTTCTTTCTTTCTTTCTTTCTTTCTTTCTTTCTTTCTTACTTTCTTTCTTTCTTTCTTTTTTTTTCTTTATTTCTTCCAGTTTTATTCATTTTCTTTCTTTCTTTCTTTATTTTTTCTTTCTTTCTTTCTTTCTTTCTTTCTTTCTTTCTTTCTTTCTTTTCTTTCTTTCTTTCTTTCTTTCTTTCTTTCTTTCTTTCTTTCTTTCTTTTCTTTTCTTTTCTTTTTTCTTTCTTTCTTTCTTTCTTTCTTTCTTTCTTTCTTTCTTTCTTTCTTTTTTCCTTTCTTTCTTTCTTTCTTTCTTTCTTTCTTTCTCTCTCTTTCTTTCTTCCTTTCTGGCTCTCTATCTTTCCTTTTTCCCTCTTTCTTTCTTTCTCTCTGTCTTTCTTTCTTTATTTATATATTTCATTCTGTCTCTCTTTCTTTCCTTCTCTCTCTTATATATATATATATATATATTTAATTTCCTGTAATATTACGTTTGTATTACGTCTGAGGAAGTCTAAAAAAAAGGAGACGAAACGTCGATTTTTTTTGGGGGGGTGGGTTAATATAAACAGCAATAAATTTCTATGTTGACTTAATTAGCCCGTCCTTTTTTTTATTTTTAATGATTTCTATCCGTTGTTTCTTTAATTTCTCCTCTTTCTTTTTTTTTATTGTTCTCGTTTCTGTATCCGTTCTGATGTTTTAGCCTCCTCCATGAGGCGGAAGCTCCCGGGAAACCGATTACGCAAAAAAAAATAAAAGAAGAAACGAAACGAAAGACAGAAGCAGGAAAAAAAAGGAGGCGTCGTTGTGGTTGTTTGGAAATTTCCATTGGGAAAGGAGAATAGTGATAAGGGGGGAACAACACGGGGGGAAACGTAACGCATCGGCACAACCTTATTACTGTCTAAAGGATCCGAATCCTCGTGGCCGCTGCACGGGGGTTCGAAACGTCGATGGAGGAGGAGGAGGAGATAATAATTCCCCCTCTCCTCCCCCTCAGCCAGTGCAGAGGACAATATTATTTATCCGAGCGTCGCTGCTGTGATGTTGTCAGTGCACTTGGCAGTGAAAACCCCATATTTTCCCCCTACTTCCCGTTGATAATTGATAAAGTTATCTATCGACTTCCCCCTTCCTTCTATCGTCATCCATATTATTGTTCCTCTGACGTCACGACGGCTGTCGCCTCTTCTAGCCTTGTCATGCCAGAGATGATACACAACAACCACCACCACAGAGCCTCCTCCTCGTGACATCTCCTTGTCGTTAACGCGACAACGACGACAACAACATCCTCTGTTTGTCTGTTTGTTTGTTAACAACAGCACACCTCTGACTTAAACAATCACACGATTAGCGGGATTAACGTTAATATGTAATTGAGGAAAAAACAACAATGTATTAACAATACAGGTCTGATTAAACAATCACACGATTCCCGGGATTAACGTCAATGTAATTTGGGGGAAAAAGCAATGGAAAATTGCCTTACAACTTTTTAAAGAAAAAAATTCCAGTCCAGGGAAAGTAATCGAAACTTTTCTTTTGATATAACCAAGCGAAATTTTTTTTAAAAAAATAAACAATTTTAAAAAAATAAACAATTTAAAAAAATTAACAACTTAAAAAAATAAACAATTTAAAAAATA
>CM067379.1:1298273-1334220 GCA_034510155.1 Eucriotettix oculatus
ACAGTCAGGAGAAGGAAGATCAGCAGCAGCAGCAGCAGACTTGATCAGCCACAACAACAACAACAGCAACAGCAACGCTGTGTCAATTAGTGTAATAATTAGTTGGAAACCGGTGACTAATTAGACGCGCAGAGAAGAAACTTGTAGCGAGTGTTTCCTCTACTGTTGAGTGACATAGAGAGGGGAATGTGGTGAAGGTCTCTCCTCATAGGGTTTATCATCCGCCGCTGTTGTTATCATCATGAACCTCGAGACGCCATTAATTAAAACCCGACAAGCCTCGGATATCCTGTACGTCACACAGTCCTGCCAACTGACGGCAATCCTGCAACTACTTAACATTAGAGAGAGAGAGAGAGAGAGAGAGGCATCCCCACCCACAACAGACGAGACAAACAACTCAGATTCAACAACGGAAAACAGTTTAATTTATAAACAAGGTAACTTGGCTGTTGATGAATGAATGGAGGAGCAGGAGTTAAAGACAGGGAAGGACTAAAAACAGTTTCCCCTGGTTTTCCTATTATTTTTACAACTATCCTCTACTAGAATTTAACTGCTGCCTTCTTCTTTTCTCCTGGGAACCTCCTATGCGCCATCTTATCCTCCTCCTATGTCGACTGAAGATTGAATGTTTTATCTTTCCTCTTTTTGTCCTTCAGTTCTTAGTTGTAAAATTTTTGGTATATATTTCTTGTAATGTGTTGTATATTTTTGACGTATCTTATTAACCTCGTCCCGAGGACGAATAATGGATTGAATAATAATAATAATAAACCATTTACAGAAACTTTATTTATTTAATTGACAAAGAAACAACTCCACGTTGTTCGAGGTTGTCATCTCATTCTCCTGAAACTACAGCAACACCACCACATTACTTCAAAGGTTTCCGCCGTCCTTGTCCTTTTCCTCGCGACACAGCGCTGCGGTAGGGAGTTTTCTCGCAGCCCAGAGTGACTGCCTGCGGGGCTCACCTGATCATGCATGTCGGGGATGCCTCCTGCACTCTCTCTCTCTGGGTACTTTTTATCAAAGTTCTCACACATGCCGAGACACCTTCACCTATTTTAGGAGGTATATGTACCGGGGTCAAAGACCTTGGGCATATGGCAAGAGTTGTTGTCCGCTGATCCCATTGGGGAATCAGTCGGGGGCCAACTGCCTCCTGAAACTGGTGGAGAGACATGGAGAAGGGAATGCTGCGGCCCCACAGCAGCAAACTCGTCTCCCGTCATTCACAGGGAAGGGAGTGAGAATAGTACCCAGCCAATGCCCCTCGACCTACCTGATGCAGGTTTTCTAGGGTTTTCCCTTCTGCATCTCTTTAGGTGAAACACCAGGTGGGTAGGATCCTTAAACCATAGCCCGGGGGCCCTAGTTAACCCTTGCTCAAACTTCCACATCCCCCCCCTTTTCAATTCCCTTCCTATGCTATTAAAGGGGGGAGTTGCCTGTTTCAGGATCTCTCACCCTCATGTAGCCTGTTAACCCAAGGAAAAATTCCTTTGAGCAACTCCTTTCCTGCCGTCGCCCTCGTTTCTCATTCCTCCCCCTCCACCTCCCGTGTAACGCCGCGCTCCACGCCAAACATTTCATAATATTCACGCTTAATGTTAGGCGTAAAGTAAAATTCCTCTTCCTTGCCCGTGTTATCCTACTCTTGATGTATACTTTACCTGTACCATGACAAAATAGTTAGGCTTCCCTAGTAGCAGAATTCATGAACTACCGTCAGAGAGAGAGAGAGACACACAAAGAAAGAAAGTAAGATATATATAGAGAGAGAGAGAAAGAAAGAAAGAGGAAAAGAAAGAAAGAGAGAGAGAAAAAAGAAAGAGAGAGAGAGAAAAAAAGAAAGAGAGAGAGAGAGAAAGAAAGAGAGAGAAAAAAGAAAGAGAGAAAAAAGAAAGAGAGAGAGAAAAAAGAAAGAGAGAGAGAAGAGAAGAGAGAGAGAGAGAGAGAGAGAGAGAGAGAGAGAGGTGGAGATGTATATTCTGTGGTTTTACGGTTTCCGCTTCCCTCCAATCTAACTCCACCCTGTAAATTACCCTAAAATGTACGAGGTTATTGGGAGAGAGTGTGGGTTAGGCCAGGCAGACAGACTTTCCAAACCAAACGCGGAGGGATTCAAAGTGTTTAATTGCGCGCCATCTGCTTTCCGACCGAAATTCTATCACTAATTCCTCTTCCTCGCACCCTCAACAAATATGAGAGAGAGAGAGAAGAGAGAGAAAGTGAGAGAAAAAGAGAGACAGAAAAGAGAGAAAAAGAGAGAGAAAAAGGGAAAAAGAAAAAGAGAGAAAGGGACAGAGAAAGAGAAAGAAAGATAGAGAAGAGAAAAAGAGAGGCAAAAAGAGAGAGAGAGAGAGAGAGAGAGAGACAAAAAAGAGAGAGGAAGAACTACCGCAGTAGGTATTACCCCGCGGCTGTGATGTGATCAGTCCCCGGGTAAAATGCCGCGGCGAATGTTGTTGTTGTTGTTGTTGTCGTCAACAATCTTGCCGCCCGTGAAGAGAGGAGGAGGAAATGTCGGGGAAACCCTCTCCCGCAGTCACAACAACAACAACGTGACTGCTGTTGTCGCGCGGAGGAAGGAGAAACCCTCACACAACACCTAGAAACTTCCTCAGCACGCAGTCAGTATTTTCCCCCTATTTTTAGAGAAACTAAGCGTCAGGATCTAATTAATTCCAAACAACTTCAAACTTTTCCCTTCCGTGTATATTTTTCTTTCCGGAGGAGGGAGGACTAATTACGCTGAAAGGGGTAAAATAATTCAGACAGGAAATTACATCGCACGCGGAAGCAAAATATATATTTTTTATTTAAAAAAAAAAGAAAAGGAAGCCAACCTGAGCCTCTTCCACAAGAGAATTAAATTACCCATATATTTTTTTCCAAAGAAGATAAAAACCCTAGCTGTTTGAGTGTTTTGGCTTTCCCGCACCCCCTCCACCCCTTATTTCGTGACGAGGTTGTGATCCGTAAATAACCGTCGGTGGTTATCGAGCGTTGGGAAGAGAGATTTAGGGAGTTCAAACATCCCCCAATTAGCAGCAATGAAGCCAATAACGTCATCAGCAGCAACTGTAATGGAGGACAAAGGGGGAAAGAGGGGAGGAGGAGAGGGAAGGCGCGTGTGTGGAACCTGCCTGGGGCGAGTCTCTGGGGTCGATACCAGGAGGAACTATCCCTTAAGGGAGGGGGGGGAGGGAATCATACCTATTTCCCCACTCAGCGAGATGGAGGAACAAGGCTCAAGTCCTTCTTAAAGCCGCTAAAAGCAAACTTAAAGCGGATTAATTGTTTACAGTGTATCCAGGCCCGCGGAATTTAAGGCTATTGAAGCGATTGGGGTACAATCGGGGGAGGGAGGAGGGGGAGGAGGAGGAGGGGGTCACGCACTTGAAAAAACACCAAAAAAAAAACTAAAGAAAAGGTTATTATTCCGAAAATTTAAAGCAAATTGCTTTTGACGGTAAAGGAAAATTTTATTTAAATAATTAAAAATTTATTTAGTTTTGACAATAGAAGGAAAAATAATTCGTATTATTAAAAATTAGGAAAAAATTATTCAAATAATGAAAACTTTATTTCTTTTGACAATAAAGGATAAATTATTCAAATAATTTAAAATTTATTAATTTCGACGATAAAGTATAAATTATTCACTTAATTAAAAAATTAGGATAAATAATACAAACAATTAAAAATGTATTTCGTTTTGGAGATTAAGGATGAATTTATTCAAATAATTAAAAAATTTATTTAGTTTTAACGATAAAGGAAAAATTATTCTAACAATTAAAAATTTTATTTTATTTTGACAATAAAGGATAAATTATTGATTTTTATTAAAAATTTATTCAGTTAAGACGATAAAGGACAAATTATTCAATTAATTAAAAAATTTATTTCTTTTGAAAATAAAGGATAAATAATTCAATTAATTAAAAAATTTATTTCTTTTGACGACAAAGGATATATTATTGATTTTTATTAAAAATTTGTTTAGTTTTGACAATAAAGAATAAATTATTCAAATAACTAAAAATTTATTTCTTTTGAAAATAAAGGATAAATAAATCAAATGATTAAAAATCAGGATAATTTATTCAAATAATTAAAAATTTATTTCTTTTGACGATTAAGGATGAATTATTCAAATAATAAAAATTTATTTAATTTTGACAATAAAGGATAAATAATTCAAATAATAAAAATTTATTTAATTTTGACAATAAAGGATAAATAATTCAAATAATAAAAATTTATTTAATTTTGACGATGAAGGATAAATAATTCAAATAAATAAAAATTTTGAAGATAGACAAGAATGGAAAAAAATGTCAACCGGACCAGGGAATCGAATTTATTTCTTTTAAGGGGAAGTCTCGTTTTTGACTAATGTATTAATTAATCGGACAATTTCTTTTTTAGTCATACAAAAACTATATTATATATTATAAATTATATGTTAGAGAGGGAAAATTGTTGTGCGCGTGGCAGTAAGAATAGAATAGGGAGAGGCCAAGGATGGAACACTCTAAGGAGATTAGGATTTATATATAAGGTATGATTTTTTTATGAAGGGTAATGAAAAGGCTTGCGCAGGATAGCTTTTTCACGGATCGGATCGGACCAGCAATAAAGGATAAATAATTCAAATAATAAAAATTTATTTAATTTTGACAATAAAGGATAAATAATTCAAATAATAAAAATTTATTTAATTTTGACAATAAAGGATAAATAATTCAAATAATAAAAATTTATTTAATTTTGACAATAAAGGATAAATAATTCAAATAATTAAAAATTTATTTCTTTTTGACGATAAAGGATAAATTATTCAAATAGTTAAATATTATATTTAATTTGACGATAAAGGATAAATTATTTAAATAATTAAAAATGTATTAATTTTGTCGATAAATTATCCAAATAATTAAAAATTTATTTAGTTTTGACGATTAAGGATAAATAATTCAAATAAATAAAAAAATTATTTATTTCGACCATGAAGGATAAATTATTCTAACTATTAAAATTTTCTTTCTTTCTACGTTAGAGGATAAATTATTCTAATAATTAAAAACTTTATTTAGTTTTGACGATAAAGGATAAAATATTCATATAGTTAAAACTTTATTTGTTTTAACTTCGCATTGTTCGATGAGATTTATTATTATGTTTATTATTATAAACATACCTATATATATAGAGAGAGAAAACGGATGCCCAATAACTGTCGTTTTTGGACTAATGTTTCAATTAATCGGATACGAGTGAAAAGTAGTGAAATTAACAAACTATAATTATTATAATTGTAATTAATTAAAGTTTGTCATGCTTCAGCAATATTTTTTTGTCTGTTTTTGGCCTTATTTAAACTTACATTAAGCTCACAGATATTAATAATAGTAATAGTTATTAACTTTAATGTAAATTTAAATAAGGCAAAAGAATATATCAGTGAAACATAACAAACTATAATTAATTATAATTATAGAGTTTCAACTATCTCCGGAGTAATCAATTAATTATAATTATAGTTGGTTGGGATAGTGAGCCGCCATCTTGTCTCCCAAATATTCTATATATTTTCGCTCTCTCTAATCCACTTTTGTCTTGTCCTGCTGCTGCTGCTTTAAGAGTGATTTTTGGCAGCACTGGAAAGGGGGGGGGCTGATGACGTCACGGCCCAGGTACTGCTATGTAACATACTCTCTGGTTAGGGTCGACCAAAGTGTGACGTCAGCAAGCAGCAGGAGGAGGCTGTGACGTCACGCTGACGAAAGCGACTGCGTCAGAATCAAATATTTTCCCCTTGACCGACGGCAGTCAATACTAACAAATATATATATATATATATATTATAATATAGAAAACGGATACCCACTAAATCTCGTTTTTACACTAATGTTTTACATAATCGGACACCGAGGTTCCTTGTAAAATTGGCATTTAGAGGGGGAATTGTGTGTGTGTGTGTGTAGCGGTAAAAATAGTAGTGGGAGGGAGGCCAAGGAAGGAATACGTTAAGGAGATTTGAAGGTGTTGATTTAGAATATCATTTTTTTACGAAGGTAATGAAAAGGCTTGCAAAAGATAGCTTAGCACTGTGGAGTTGCGTAAGGCCAATAAAAGGACCGAATAAAACCAAAACAACAACAACATCAACAACAACAATTAATAATAATAATAGGGTAGCTGAGGTTAAAAATAAGGTCAAAAGAAGAGAAAGAGAGATAAAAAAAAAGTAAGTGAAACATTTATTCCTTATCATCACTGTTTTTTTTTCCAATTATATTTCATGTTTCAGTAATTTTTTTTTTGTTTCTGTCTCTGGCCTTATTTTAACTTATATATTAAACGTAAAGGCATTAATAATAATAATAATAAGTAATTAACGCCTGTAACTTTAATATACATTTAAATAAGGGCCAAAAAAAGACAAAAAAATATATATCAGTGAAACATAACAAACTGTAATTAATTATAATTATAGAGTTTCAACCATCGCCGGGGTAACCAATCAATTATAATTATAGTTGGTTGTTTGGGATAGTGAGCCGCCATCTTGTCTCCCAAATATTGCATTTTTTATATATTTTCGCGCCCTCTCACACGTATATCCTCTTTGCTCTCTCTCTCTCTCTCTCTCTCTCTCTCTCTCTCTCTCTCTCCCTCTAGCAGATGTCGCGAGTGTCATTAAATCCTGGAGTGGCTCCGGATAAAGGGGAATTTGAAACCTCTGCTAGTTACACGTCAAATCAGGGTTTACATCAGGAATTATTTAATTTTTTTGTGTTTCTCTTTCGCTTTTTCTTTCTTTATCTCTTTCGTTCTTTCTTTCTCTCTCTCCCTCCTTCTTTCTTCCGTTCTTTCACTACCTCTCTCTTTTTCTTTCGTTCTCTGTTTCTCTTTCACTCTTTCCTCCTTTATCTCTTTAGTTCTGTCTTTCTTACTTTCTTTTTCTCTTTTTCTCTCTCCCTTTCTTTCGATCTTTGTTTCTCTTTCGCTGTTTCTTTCTTTCTCTTTCGTTCTCTCTTTCTCTCTCTCTTTTTTCGTTCTCTCTCTTTTTTTTCGTTTTCTCTCTTTTTTCTTTCTTTATTACTTTCTTTATCTCTTTATTTCTGTCTTTCTCTCTCTCTCTCTTTTTCTTTCGTTCTCTGTTTCTCTTTCACTCTTTCCTCCTTTATCTCTTTAGTTCTGTCTTTCTTTCTTTCTCTTTCTCTTTTTCTCTCTCCCTTTCTTTCGATCTTTGTTTCTCTTTCGCTGTTTCTTTCTTTCTCTTTCGTTCTCTCTTTCTCTCTCTCTTTTTTCGTTCTCTCTCTCTTTTTTTTCGTTTTCTCTCTTTTTTCTTTCTTTATTACTTTCTTTATCTCTTTATTTCTGTCTTTCTCTCTCTCTTTCTTTCCCTTTCGTTCTCTCTCTCTCTCTCTCTCTCTCTATCTATCTAAAGTCACTTTAATGATCATTCTGACAAAGGGCATAAAGACAATCCTCTAGAAAAATAATTGGCTATTTTTTTTTGACTTCGTAATTGGTCTCAAAATTCAGGTTATGAGACTTCTCCTCCGTAGAGAGGGGAGGTGGAAGGGGAAGTGGAAGGGGAAGGAAGGAATTATTTTTAAATTTACACCGTCCTTTTTTTTAAGAATTTTTTTTGGTGTAATTTCAACATTTTTTATATAATTTATATTTGTAACAAAACTTCAAGTACATGTTTCCTGTTACGTATTTAAGCCATAAAATGGCCACCGTGACGTCATCGTCCATTTCGAGTTGCCCCGGGATTGATCCACGCTGGCGTGTCCTGCGCAAGCCTTTTCGCTGCCACATCCTCCCTACTATATCCAGGTACGCGTGTTTCCATCCTCCTTCTTCCGCTCGCTTCCCTCCTAAGCCCCTTTGTGTGTCTTAAAAACGTGGCCTGTTCATCTATCCTCCACATTGTTCTCTCCTCCTCCTATTCTCCTTACAACTTCCTCGTTAGTCATTTTTAATAAAAATCATCTTTAATGCGGCGTTCTAATAATATGACGTCACGGCCCAGGTACTGACTGCTATGTAACATACTCTCTGGTTAGTTCGACTAAAGTGTGACGTCACGCTGACGAAAGCGTCTGCGTCAGAATCAAAAATCCTAAGGGTTGACAGCCAAACGGACAGTTTAATCAATACGATAAAAGTTTTTGTGTGACTATATATATATATATATATATATATACATAATAAAAGTAAAAAATGGGAGGGACCTGGTGGGGTTGGCGGCGGGGTTGTTATTATTCCTTCTTTTTTTTTAAAAAAAAAACAATTAAGAGGAAAGAAGAAAAAAAAAATACAAAGAGTTTTACAACGTTGCGGCGCGCCTGCAACGTTACGGAACCCGGTTAACAGACGTGCACGATGAGTTGCCTACGTGCGCAGGGACTGAGAAACCCTCGCCACGGTTCCCAGATTAAAGAAAGTTTCCTCCTGTTGGTTGTTGTCCGAGTAATCCAATTTCCCCCCACAGGGGAGAGGGAGGGGGGAGAGGGAGGCGCAGGGAATAATGATGATGACGTCGGTGACCTTTGGAGAAGAAAAAAAAATAATAATCACCGTCGTCTTGGTTGGTGTGTGTGTGTAGAGAGATATTGTAACATGACTAGTTACACTATGAACGATGCAGGGCCAGGCTCGCGAGTTGCGATTGTTGAGGAACTGAGTGACGCAACCTGGGCGGCCAACAATGTGGTCTGTAGGTTGAGACGTCATGGGGTGGTGATGGAAGGAGAAGCAAAGAAGCAGCAGCAGGTTGTGTCGGCGGCGGGACGACGAGAGAGAAAATGACCTACGCCCTGAAGATATAATTAATTTTTCTTCGTGCTCTGATTGAAAATTAA
The DNA here is from genome assembly GCA_034510155.1 of Eucriotettix oculatus. Classification (NCBI taxonomy): domain Eukaryota; kingdom Metazoa; phylum Arthropoda; class Insecta; order Orthoptera; family Tetrigidae; genus Eucriotettix; species Eucriotettix oculatus. Next base: position 1,307,171 of record CM067379.1, read on the forward strand.
AAACTATTAAAATCAATATTTTTTTGGAGTTCTTTTTTTTTAATGAAAAATACCTGGCGCGCCCCCTAAAGGAATTAAGAAATCCTCGAACACGGAGGAACGACAGGATCCGCTACAAAAGAAAAAAATATATATATATAGAAAAGCCTAGTTGAGAATAGAACGAGGAGGAGGAGACGAGATCGTGACTGAGGGCCATTGGCGAAGGCAGCGCCGCCACACGCGACTGCGGGGAAAGTTTGCACACGCTACAGGAGGAGGGGGAGGGGGAGGGAGAGGAGAGGGGATGATGATGATGATGACGACGTTGCTGCTCCTACTGGATGGGGAAAAAAAAAGAAAAGAGTTCTCTGGATGGATTCCCAGTCGGGTGACGTCGTTTCTAGTTCGCACAACGTTTCTATTTGGCCTCACAACGCCGCCATCTTTTTTTCACGTGGTGAAGTTGCTAGTGTCTGTTACTGTCGGTCGTTAACCGCCAAAAAAAAAATAGTACGGAAGGGGGCCTGATTTTTAAAGCCGTGGAGGACAGGGCAGGGCTGCCACCCTACTTCACCCTCCCGCGTTCCAATAAACCATTCCTTTCCTCCCCCCCCCACTGCACTTTTTTCTTTTTTTTTTATAAAAAAACGCAATCACGTACCGTTGCTACATCAACGAATCTTACGACCTTTGTCCCCCAATCTTCCGCTGTTCAGGTCCACTGATCAATCAACCAATCAATTTAAAGAAGAAACGGAAAACCAAAACAAACGCCGCGCAAGTAACCCAAAATTGCTTCCAAACTTTTTGAGGGTTCCACATCGTGGACCGTTTTCCCCGATGCCCGTCGAATCAAGAATCGAATAACGTGTCTGATAACGTAAATAAGTAAGTAAATAAATTAATTAATTAATACCCGGGCAACGCCGGGTTCCCAGCTAGTCAATCTGTAGAAAGAACTGGCCGGGAACAGCGGAGGGACAAAGACAAACGACGACCAAACAAACAACAACTCTCCAGTGACAATCCAGCAGCAGCGGCGGCAACGTCTGCGCAAGCCTTTTCCCCGAGGCCTTCACACACACACACACCCACACGAAACGGGTTAATAATTCCGGCCCCCCGGGGGGTGGGGGAGATTAAAACGTTAAAAATATGACGTCAGGATTCAAAATAATTACTGTAACTGTAGAGGGAAGCACGTCAAGTGTCTGCAGGGACGAGAGTCGATTTTTTTTTGTGTGTTATATATCGACTGTATGACGTCACGGAGCTGCTGCTGCCTCCGAGCGGCGCGCGCGTTGCTCCTCTTCTTCTTCTTTTTTTTCTGTTAAAATCCAAAAAAAAGTTCTCTCTCTCTCTCTCTCTCTCTCTCTGTGTCCCCGGAGCTTTAATTAACAAGAATGACAGGGAAAATATCTGCAACGTTGTAGCAACCCCCTTTCCCTCCTTCCCTTTCCTTCCATCCCCCGCGCACAGAGACGTGTGGCAACGTCGCGCGCTGACGGATGACTGACGTTAAATTCGACATCAGCTTGACTTGACGATTTCACCGGTTTGATTACGTCACGGTGGATGGAGGGTGGAAAGGGCGGGAGTGATAAATTCGCGCACGTGTCAGAGAGAGCGGAAAAATTGGGGTAATTTCTGTTGGGTAACGCTTCCAATAATACTATACTTTTTTCAAAAAAAAAAAAGAAGTGATCCTCCTCGTCGAGTCGCTTGCAGCAACGCCACGTTGACGTTTCTGCTGCGAATTACAAGTTTACATTTAAAGAGTCGATATTCTATGACGTGGGATAACAGTGATATTTAATTATATTTAAAATAATTGTTATTAAGTAAAAAATTAGTACCGTAAGGCAGTGAATCTCTACGACAATAATACGCAATTTTTAAAAAAAATACTAGAAGGAATGTGCTTCAAATATTCCCATTAACATCTATCACTTAATATTCCCAGGTTGTCGTAGTGATTCGTTAGTTTTCCTTAGAGCGACGGTAAAGAAAATGAATTTGTCGCGCAGCTGTGACAAGAATATCTCTGCCTTTCTCGACAGAAACCGCGATGACGTGAATATCTCTGCTATTGCTTTACGACAGCAGAAACCGCGATGAAGTGAATGAATATCTCTGCCTTTGTCGGCCGACAACGGAAACCGCGATGAAGTGAATATCTCTGCCTTAGTCAACGGACAACAGAAACCGCGATGACGTGAATATCTCTGCCTTTGTCGGCCGACAGACAACAGAAACCGCGTTGATGTGAATATCTCTGCCTTTGTCGACAGACAACAGAAACCGCGATGACGTGAATATCTTTGCTATTGACGACCGACAACGGATACCGCGATGACGTGAATATCTCTGCCTTTGTCGGCCGATAGACAACAGAAACCGCGTTGATGTGAATATCTCTGCCAAAGTGGACAGACAACGGAAACCGCGATGATGTGAATATCTCTGCTATTGTCTGCTGACAACGGAAACCGCGATGACGTGAATATCTCTGCCTTTGTCGACCGACAGACAACAGAAACCGCGATGACATGAATATCTATGCTATTGGAAACTGACAACAGAAACCGCGATGACGTGAATATCACTGCTATTAGCGACAGACAGCAGAAACCATGATGACGTGAATATCTCTGCCTTAGCCGACAGACAACAGAAACCGCGTTGATGTGAATATCTCTGTCTTTGTTTGTCGACCGACAGATCAACAGAAACCGCGATGACGTCACTCTGATGATTCCACGGCCCGATCACTCCAGTCACCGTAAGGGACGAGCACCAATAAATAGTCCAACCTTACTCATGCGGGTTTTCCTCCCACAAATACCACATCCCACCGTTTAACTATCTTGCAGTGCCATTCAAATCCCGTCCTATCCTATTTAAAAAAGGGGGAGGTTTTGCCACGCGTATTATCCTCAATTACCCAATATTTATATTCCTTGTAAATGTAATTTTTCTATTAAAAATCTATTTTATCAATTTTGCTTTCCTTGCCTTAATTTGGCTATAAATTGTTACATTAACCTTTATATATACATGTTGTGGAAGGCGAGGGTTAATAAAGAAAGCAGCCAGCGCGGGAAACACGAGTACCAACATGAACAGCAGCCGAACTCTAACAAGAAACAAAACACCCTCATATGTGTGTGTGTTTGCATATGAAACGAGAGACCTTCTGCAGGTGAAAATGAGAGAGCTTCGCGAAAGGTTCCCGTTTCACAGAGAAAGGAGCAAGGGGGGGAGAGGAAGGGGGAAAAAAATCTGTAGGGATAGTAGAGAGGAAGAACAGAAAATAAAAAGGGAATTTCAGGTAAAATATTCCAGTAGAAAGAGAGAGAAATAAAAAGTCTCGTTTTCCCACATTGGCATTTTTCTCCTTCCCCTTCCCTCCCCTCCCCTTGTTATGGTCTCTTTTGCTTTAATAAAACACTGCAACGCAGTGTGGAGGGGGAAGAAAACAAAGAACCCGCTGTTTCCGGTGTTTCTGTTTTAGCATTTAATTTTTTATGATTTTTTCCCCCTTTTCCCAACGTTTCGCCTGCGAAATATAGTATTTTCTCTCTCTCTCTCTCAATATTTAGAACTCCTCATTATTATTACTTTAGATTCCTTCTTCAGCCAAAATTTGAACTCCCCTAACCAACCTCTGTCCTTTTTCTTAAAAAAGTAATTCTATAGAACATAAAGATACCGGGTGTGAGATTTATCCTTTATTTTAAAATCTTTTTTCCCCTCTTGTAAATATAATTTACAGAATACAAAATGTAATTTTTGTGTCAAAAAATCTCTATTTCGCCCCCCCACCACCACCTGGGTTAATTAGTCATAAATTGTTGCATTAACTTATAAAATGTTGGACAAGGTGCGATGTTTGTTTTTCTTAAAAAATAAAAGGTTACCTTTGGGTAATAGGAATCAAATGATTTAAAAAAATAATAATAATAATAATTCTAGATATTTACCCTTTATTTTATATTTTTTTCCCCTTGTAAATGTAATTTACAGGATATTAAACGTAATTTTTTCTATAGAAAAATTTATTTTTATCAATTTTTTTACGCCTGGCTTAATTGGTCATAAGTTTTTACATTAACTTATAAATTTCTTGAGGGGTAATTTTATTTTTAAAAAAAAGAAGATTTGGTTAATAGGAATCAAATATGTGTGTGTGAGAGAGAGAGTAAAAATAAAGAGAGACATAGAGAGAGAGATGGAGAAAGAGGGAGATAGATAGACAGAGATGGAGAAAGAGAGATAGATATAGAACGAGAGATGGAGATAGAGAGATGGGGAGAGATAGAGATGGGGAGACATAGAGATAGAGAGAGATGGAGATAGAGAGAGAGATGGGGAGAGATAGAGAGGGAGATAGATAGACAGATAAATACAGATAGATAGAGAGAAAGAGAAAAAGAAAGAGAGAGATGGAGAAAGAGAGAGAGATAGAGAGAGAGGGAGATAGATAGATAGAGAGAAATAGAAATAGAGAGAGATGGAGATAGAGAGATAGAGATAGGGAGAGATAGAGAGGGAGATAGATAGACAGATAGATACAGATAGATAGAGAGAGAGAAAGAGAAAAAGAAAGAGAGAGTTGGAGAAAGAGAGAGAGATAGAGAGAGAGGGAGATAGATAGAGAGAAATAGAAATAGAAATAGAGAGAGATAGAGAGATAGAGATAGGGAGAGATAGAGATAGGGAGAGATAGAGATAGGGAGAGATAGAGATAGAGGGAGATAGAGATAGATAGGGAGAGATAAAGAGATAGATAGAGAAAAATAGAGAGATAGTGATATAGTGATATAGATAGAGGGAGATAGAGAGAGATATGGAACGATAGAGAGAGATAGAAAGAGATAGATAGAGAAAGAGAGAAATAGAGAGGGATAGATAGATAGAGATAGAAAAGGATACAAAGGGAGAGAGATGCAGAGATAGAGAGAGAGAGAGAGAGAGAGAAAGACGAGGCTCTTTTGCTCCTCAATAATTGATCCTAATTGTGTTTGCGTCTCCGCGGTGTTGCAAGGCTAAATGGCACAACAACAGTGTGAAGAGGGAGGAGAAGAGGGGAAAGCGATAGCGCGGTAATTAACGACTCTCCACGAACCGGAAAACTCCAATTATCTCTCTACGTACAACAATCGAACATCCATAGGAGGGGAAGGGGGAAGTAATTTTTCCGAGCCATGATTTTTTTTAGAGAGAGAGAGAGAGAGAGAGAGAGAGAGAGAGAGAGAGAGAGGAGAGGAGACAAAACAGCAAGGAAAAATCATCAAAGAAGATAAACAATTAATCACGGCTATTAAACCTTTTCGTATTCTCAAAGACATTAATCATGAGCTTTCCCAATAGCTGACTGACTAATATATATGTAATTAATGCAGCAATCTTTGCATATATAATCAATATGATGAAGAAAATTCAATTTACCATCTAACATTATGCCCAGATATTTTATTTTCTCCACAATGTCAAGTTGGATTCTTGTCTATTTCAATTAAGGAATTTATTAAATTTTCGTTTAATGACTGATAATTAATTTATTATGATGATGATTATTATTTTCCCATATTTACGTCAGTCACTTCTTAGTAAAACCAAATATATTTCAACTTTTGATTTCCCAACTTTAACTCTTGAAGGGAGTTTTCGGCAATTGGCCACGAGTTACAACAGACTACCGAAACCACTTAAAACTGTGCAATGATAAAAAATCTTTAGTAAAAAAAGTAAGAGAAATGTATTTGTCACAAAATAATAGCTATGCGAGTTCCACGTCATGAATAAATTACATATATATATACATATATATTACATTACTAGTATTTTCGTTGTTGGCTTAATTAATAATAAGAAATATGTAAAAATGTGAAGATATTTTGTAGTTAATATTTGCCAAATTAATTATTATTATTACTAATTTAAAGGCACGTGAACCCTAAAACAATTAACAATGGCGCAACTCACGTGCAATTAATACGATTAATTATGGCACAACTCACATACAATTAATTATGGAACAACAATACGATTAATAATGGAACAACTCAAGTCCAATTAATACGATTAATAATGGAACAACTCACGTAAATTTAATAGATTAATTATGCAACAACTCATGTAGAATTAATACAATTAATTATGGAACAACTCACGTGCAATTAATACGATTAATTATGGCACAACTCACATACAATTAATTATGGAACAACTAAGTCCAATTAATACGATTAATAATGGAACGACTAAAGTCCAATTAATACGATTAATAATGGAACGACTCAAGTCCAATTAATACGATTAATAGTGGAACGACTCACGTAAATTTAATAGATTAATTATGTAACAACTCATGTAGAATTAATACAATTAATTATGGAACAACTCAAGTCCAATTAATAGGTTAATAATGGCACAACTCACGTACAATTAATTATAGAACAACTCAAGTCCAATTAATACGATTAATTACGGCACAACTCACGTACAATTAATACAATTAGTAATAAGAGCCCCTGGCGAAAAAAAAAATCGCAGCTCCTGCAACGATATTATTATTTTTTTAAGTTTTTTTCCCATCCCATGATTAAAGTAGAAGGAACTGTAGGTAGGTAAGTCACGTTGCAAGGAACGCCGATATATATATTTTTTTTCTTGTCTTTTCTTTTCGGACAGAAAATAAATCATGATGATAAAGACGGGGCGATAAGGAAAAAAAAAATACCGAACGAACGAACGAGGCAACTTCAAAAGAAAATAGGGGGGGGGGGGTCGAGAGGAAAAAAAATCAGTCACGCAGTGCATTTAACGAGGGATTTATTTAAATCGTCTACGGTCGACGAAAGAAGTATTTTACAGTCGTAGTGTTTCATGTTGACGGCAGATTACAGCACTCAAAGGTTTAACGTGAATGGGGGGGAGAAATATAGAAAAAATTTTAATAGGAAGTAAGGATGAGAATTATTTCTTTTTTTTCCCCCAAAAAAAAAGAAAATTAGCAAGCAGTGCGAGAACGAAGAGGAAAGAAAGGCAAGTGAGACTTAAGAGGAGGAAGAATAATTAATTCTGATTCTATAATCGTGCGTTTTTAGGTAATAGACATATCTATTATAATTGAATCGCCCATCCCACCCTCATTTTAGTCCTTAATATTTTCGTTAATCCCCTTCCTTCATTCTGAAATCAATTTATACTTAATTATTATTGTTATTTATTCTTCTCCTCCTCCTCCTCCTCCTCTGAAATAAATTGCAGGGAATTGTGATAATGGATGTCGCCTTAAATGAAGCGGGAATTAAAGACTTTAACAGACTCCCACTTCCACCCCGTCTCTTCTTCTTCTTCTTCCTTCACCCCCCTGAATCCGTACTTTAAACGGTTTGATTTTTATTTTTTTTTGCGTGGTTTGTTGACAGCGACTCGAAATGAAAAGTTTTGTATTTTATTTCTACTTATCTTCTTCTTCTTCTCGTCGTCGTTAATAAACACGGAAGAAGGATAAGTTTGAAAATGAGGGGGCGGGAGAGGGGGGGTGGACTCTGGGCAGAGAGAGAGAGAGAAGAGAGAGATGATACAGGAGAAGAAGAACAAACTGGCAACCCACAAAAATAATACTTCTACTTATTTTACATTTTTCGGAACAGTTTAAAAAAATGCAGTTATAAAATATTACAGAAAATTATATAAAAAAAATTTGTACTACAAAGAGCACAGGGAGACAAAGAAAAAAAGGAACGGAGAGAGCAATAAGGAGAATAATAATATTCCCCAAGAAAGGGAAAAGAAAACGGCGAATGAAGAAATTTGAGTATACAAGCACAAGAGGAGAGAATGATGAAGAACAATATTAAGCAAAGGGACTACAACAACAACAACAACACAAAGAATTTTTCAAAAGAAGTTAAATAAAGAAAAGGACAGAAGTGAAGCAGAAATAATATAACTCGTATTTAATTGCTCGATAAATTATTTTTAAAATATTTAAAACCTATCATAAAAATCCACGGACGATGTTGTTTCTTTTCTTTTTTACTCGTCAGGCGTCGACGACGACGACGAAATATCGATAGTAGACTGCTGTATCGATTCAACTTCTGTGTATCTCTATCTCTCTGGACGCCAAAGACGCTTATGGCACAACTTCCCTTCTTTGCTTTGTAATCGATTTTATTTTTTTAAAATAACTAAATAAATAATCCGCAGAAGAATCCGCCTCGTGGTCGAATAAAAGGGGAAGAGGGAGAGATAGTATCGATTACAAGAGTATCCGTGTCGTCATTATTTTCTTGGGGGGGTTATTTAGACGCCATATTTGTTTTACGTAATCCCAAGAGTTTCACGAATCGACTGTTTCGTAAATCGATTATCAGCGTCAATCGTCACTCGTATCTTTTTTTTTAAAAAAAAAGAAAAGGCTTCCTGTACTCTCACAATCCCGAAAGATAATAAATAATATCTCTGCAAATATGATTTAAATTTTTTTTGTATAATTGTCTGCAATATTTTTAACTGCAAAATGTTTCTTTTTTTTTAAACTGTTGTGAATAATGCTTTAAATTATAAGAAGCTGATTAACTCGTATTTAATTGCCAGATAAATTATTTTTAAATATTAAAATCAATCTTAAATTCCACTGACGATGTCGACGACGAAATATCGATAGTAGACTGCTGTATCGATTCAACTTCTGTGTATCTCTATCTCTGGACGCCAAAGACGCTTATTGCACAACTTCCGTTCTTTGCTTTGTAATCGATTTTATTTTTAAAAAAATAAAAAATAAAAAATCCGCAGAAGAATCCGCCTCGTGGTCGAAAAAAGGGGGGGAGAGAGAGAGAGAGAGTATCGATTACAAGAGTATCCGTGTCGTCATTATTTTTTAGGGGCGGTAATTAAGACTCCATATTTTTTTTTACGTATTCCCAAGAGTTTCACGAATCGACTGTTTCGTAAATCGATTATCAGCGTCGATCGTCGACTCGTATCTTTTCTTTTCTCTTTTTTTAAAAAAAAAATAGAAAAGGCTTCCTGTACTCTCACAATCCCGGAAGATAATAAATAATATCTCTGCAAATATGATTAAAAAAAATTTTTATATAAAAGGACACGACAATTCAGGTGATGACGCGTCATAGTGGAAGAGTTATTTAATAACACGTTGCAGTGAGGCGGAAAAATACGGATGAAATTTACGGGGGTAGTTATATATATAGTGGTATTGTGAAAGGGAGAGAGAGAGAGAAATATTTCTAAATTACACTGGATAGAGTGGGCCAGAGAGAGAGAGAGAGAGAACCTGATTGAATAAGCCAGATGCAGAACTCGGGGAAATAAACAGAAAAAAAAGAAAGAAAGGAACCCAACAACGCGAGGAATATTGCATTCTGGAGGGGGCCGTGGGTGGTGAGGGGGAGGAAAAGGAAAGAAGAACAATAAAAAACGCGTTCCGCCATTTCACAAATCCATTTCCAATATGGCTCCTGAGCACTTCCGGCCGACCGGAGCAACAAAACACTTCCCGCGTAAAGTGGACCGCGCGCCATATTGGGTCCTTCTATTATAACACTCGCATATCCTTAACAGTGCCGACACCTTGCAACATATATATACATATATACTCTTGTAATCGATACTCTCTCTCTCTCCCCCTTTTTTCGACCACGAGGCGGATTCTTCTGCGGATTATTATTTTATTTTATCTTATTTTTTTTAAAATAAAAAATCGATTACAAAGCAAAGAACGAAAAATTGTGCAATAAGCGTCTTTGGCGTCCAGAGAGATAGATACAGAAGTTGAACCCGTCTCTTCTTCTTCTTCTTCTTCCTTCACCCCCCGAATCCGTACTTGTTTTGATTTTTTAATTTTTTAGCGTGGTTTGTTGACAGCGACTCGAAATGAAAAGTCTTGTATTTTATTTCTACTTATCTTCTTCTTCTTCTTCTCGTCGTCGTTAATAAACACGGAAGAAGGATAAGTGTGAAAATGAGGGGGCGGGAGAGGGGGGAGAAGGGGGGGGGTGGACTCTGGGCAAAGAGAGAGAGTGAGAGAGAGAGAGATACAGAAGTTGAATCGATACAGCAGTCTACTATCGATAGTATTTCGTCGTCGTCGCCGACGCCTGACGCGTAAAAAAGAGAAACAACAGCATCGTCCGTGGATTTTAATGATAGGTTTTAATTATTTTTAAAAAATAATTTATCTGGCAATTAAATACGAGTTATTCAGCTTCTTATAATTTAAAACATTATTCACAACAGTTTTTTTTAAAAACAAGAAACCATTTTTTGCAAGTTTAAAATATTGCAGACAATTATACAAAAAATTTTTTTTAATCATATTTGCAGAGATATTATTATTATTATTATTATTTTCGTATTCCGGGTTTGTGAGAGTAGAGGAAGCTTTTTCTTTCTTTCTTTTTTAAAATAAGAAAGGATATGAGTCGAGGATCGACGCTGATAATAATCGATTTACGAAACAGTCGATTCGTGAAACTCTTGGGATTACGTAAAACAAATATGGCGTCTATATACTACCGAAAAAAATAATGACGACACGGATACTCTCTTGTAATCGATACTCTCTCTCTCTCCTCCCCCCCCTTTTTTCGACCACGAGGCGGATTCTTCTGCGGATTATTTATTTATTTTTATTATTTTTAAATCGATTACAAAGCAAAGAACGAAAATTGTGCAATAAGCGTCTTTGGCGTCCAGAGAGAGAGATACAGAAGTTGAATCGATACAGCAGTCTACTATCGATATTTCGTCGTCGTCGACGCCTGACGAGTAAAAAAACAACAACAACATCGTCCGTGGATTTTTATGTTAGGTTTTAAAAATATTTTAAAAATAATTTATCTGGCAATTAAATACGAGTTAATCAGCCTATTTGTCAGCATTTTTTTTATATAATTAATAAACATTATTCAGAACAGTATTTTAAAGAAAATTAAAACATTTTGGACCAGAGAGAGTATATATGTATATATATTACTCTCTGGTCCAACTGTTTTCCCCCTCAAACATTTTGTCGTCACGGAGACAAAGAGATTACAACTAAAGATAAAGTGTATGATATTAATTACAGCTTAGAATTTAACCCCGTGGCGTTCGCAGGTTAGAAGAATAGGAAGAAGAAGATGAAGAAAACAACAACAGTTTTATTAAGGATTTTTGAAGAGGACACCGGAATAAAACCTAACGCAGCAGTAAGTAGAACTCTTCTTCTGCTACTAGAGTAGGATAGTTAAAGGGTAGCTTTCGCGTAAAAAAGGGGGATTTACTTACGGGCAAAATAAGTGTCAATATTTAGGGGAAATTGTTGCTAAAAAAAAATGGTTGGTATGGAGCGTTGCGTGGCGTTATAATAGGGGGCGGGAGGTGCAGAAATGTGGACGATAGTAGGAGTTGGCGGGAAAGGAAAAAAAAAATGTGGTGCTGTAGGAGAATGAGACGAGGTTGGATAGAGGGGGGGGGTAAATAACCAGGGAAGTTATAAAGGAGAATAGGGGGAAGAGAGAGAAAAAGAGAGAAAGAGAACAACATGGAGGACGTTTGAAAGGGGATAGAGTAACAGGGCCCACGTTTTAAGACACGAAAGGATCTTGTAAAATTAGCATCAGAGAGAACTTAACAGAAAACGAGATGGAAATACGCTAAGCATGATTAGGGAGGATGTTGTGGGACGCGCTAGTCATGAGGAAATGAAAAGGCTTGCGCGCGGTAGTAAGTTAGCGTTGGGATCAGACAAGTCTTAGGCCCCTGAGAGTATGACGTCATCACCGATGATGATGGAGACGAGGGGGTGGGGGAATTGCCCCAGAGATGATACTCTCAGTAAGCAGAGAGACTCTCTGTTAACTGAAAAATGGTTATTCTCAGACCCGACCAAAGATGCTAACTGTATGCTAAGGGGAAGACTTGTATCCGTGAGATGACGTGAAGCGGATGACGTCACATACGTCGCCATCTTGCCTTGGCGTGTTTCTCTTCCTTCCTGTTGTGTTGTCTTAATTTTAAGAAGCTGGTTCCCGGGAAACGCTATAGACAACCTTACAGACAGACACAGAGAGTGGGAGAGAGAGAGAGAGAGAGAGAGAGAGAGAGAAGGAAAGGGAAGTCGTCGTGGGAAGAAAGATGCTGAACGGCGGAGAAGAAAACGAGGTCGAATCAAGCGCGGGACGGTAATCAGCTGAGCCGTGGGAAGAGAAGTCCTTGAAGTGAGCAAAGGTTGGCAACAATGGCGCCGCACGCACGCACGCGGGAATAAAACCTTTTCCCAAAGGATGACCAGCGTTTCTCCCCCACCCCCAAAATTCCATATTTTTACACTTCTCTTCAGTTTCTTTGTGAATTTATTTTGGATTAATTTTAAGCAAACAGTAAAATTTATATGTTTGTGTCTTTTTCTCTTTCACCGCATTCTCTTTTCTTACTTCATTCTCCTTAATTTTTTTTTCTATATTTTCTCCCTGTTTTATTTGGCCCTACTACGTCCTTGTATTTACTTTCAGCCCATTTTTTTTCTTCACCCGTGTCATCTTTATAACCTAGATGTTCATCATCCGTGTCTACTTCACTCCCCTTTCTGTATCATTTTATTTCTAGCCTTAAATTCCTCGTTTTCGCCACAGCTGTTCCTTCGCCTTCCATTCTTCGCGTCTCACTTTCCGTCCCCTGCCGTCATTTTCTCGCTTTATTTTCCATTACCGTCCTCCTCAGGTAAACAAAAAGGGGTAAATATCCTCCGTTTAAGATCCTCCTCTTTCATTCCGGCCGCCGCCTTTTTTTTTGTTTCTACTTAATTTTTTTGTCCCCCCCGTCTTTCCTTTCTCCTCCGCTGCTTAATGTTTTGCCGTTCCTCTCAAAAATATCAAGTTTTCTTTTCTGTCTCTATTCTTGTCCTTCGTATCTTGTCATTTCTTCTTTCGACTTTCCTCTCCTGATGTTCTATCTCGTCTGGTTATCGGTAATTCTTAATTTGGTTTATAACTTTTTTATTGTTGTTTTAAATTCTTATCTTTAACTTTCTCCTGTTTGTTAATTTTGTTTCGTTTCTCCGTTATATTTTACGACATTTTTGCTTTTCATTTAGTAACTTCAGCATTCCCCACTCTCGTTAATTTCACGTTTTTCCTTCTCCTTCATTCTCTGTCTTTTTTTTCTGTTTTCTCGTTTTCTCATTTTCATCTGCCTCTAGTTTCATTTCTTTGGGTTCCCCTTCATTTGTTGTCTGCCCTTTCTACTTCATTTTTCATTTCTTTAGGTTTCCCTTCACTTTTTGTCTGTCCTTTCTACGTATTTTATTCAGTTCCCCTTCATTTGTTGCCTGTCCTTTCTACGTCATTATTCATTTGTTTCCTTTCTCCCCTTCTTTTACGATTTCTTACATTTATTTTTCGTTCCTTCTATTTCGACGTGTTCATTCTTTTTTTAAAATATCCTATTTGCTATTGTCAGTCATTTCTCAACCTTTCCTGCTGGCTTTATTTTCCATTACCGTCCTCCTCAGGTAAACATAGGGGTAAGCATCCTCCGTTTAAGATCCTCCTCTTTCATTCCGACCGCCGCCTTTTTTGTTTCTACTTAATATTTTTTCCCCCCGTCTTTCCTTTCTCCTCCGCTGCTTAACGTTTTGCCGTTCCCCTCAAAATATCAAGTTTTCTTTTCTGTCCCTATTTTTTGCCTTTATTATCTCCTTTGTATCTTTTCATTTCTTTCGAATTTCCTCCACTGATGTACTATCTTGTCTGGTTATCTGTAATTCTTAATTTGGTTTATAACTTTTTTATTGTTGTTGTCAATTCTTATCTTCAACTTTTTCCTCTTTATTTATTTTGTTTCGTTTCTCCGTTATATTTAATGACTTTTCTGCTTTTCATTTAGTAACTTCAGCATTCCTCACTCTCGTTAATTTCACGTTTTTCCTTCTCCTTCATTCTCTGTCTTTTTTTTTCTGTTTTCACGTTTTCTCATTTACATCTGCCTGTAGTTTCATTTCTTTCGGTTCCCCCATGTCTGTTGTCCGTCCTTTCTACTTCATTTTTCATTTGTTTCTCCCCTTCCTGTCCTTTCTACTTCATTTTTCATTTCTTTCGGTTCCCCTTCATTTTTTGTCTGTCCTTTCTACGTCATTTTTTCATCTCTTTAGGTTCCCCTTCATTTGTTTCCTGTCCTTTCTACTTCATTTTTCATTTATTTCGGTTCCCCTTCATTTTTTGTTTGTCCTTTCTACGTCATTTTTTCATTTCTTTAGGTTCCCCTTCATTTTTTGTTTGTCCTTTCTACTTCATTTTTCATTTCTTTCGGTTCCCCTTCATTTTTTTGTCTGTCCTTTCTACGTAATTTTTTCATTTCTTTCGGTTCCCCTTCATTTTTTTGTCTGTCCTTTCTACGTAATTTTTTCATTTCTTTCGGTTCCCCTTCATTTTTTGTTTGTCCTTTCTACGTCATTTTTTCATTTCTTTCCTTTCTCTCCCCTTCTTTTACGATTTCTTACATTTATTTTTCGTTCCTTCCCTTTTCGACGTGTTTATTTTTGTTTTTTTAAATATCCTATTTGCTTTTGTCAATCATTTCTCAACCTTTCCTGTTATCTTCCTTCCACATTTCGTGCTTTTTCATCTTTTTTGTTTGTTTTTTTAATTTGGTTATTCCTTTCGTCTCCAGTTATTTGAGTTTCTTCCATGTTGTGACCCTCGAGTCTCTCTCTCTCTTTTTCCCTTTCTAACTTTAATTTGCCGATGGTTGGACTATGAAGAAGATGACGTCATCACCGGCTCCTGTGACGTAGTGTTACACGTGAACGTCGAGTCGAGTCGTGGGGAGAGAGGAATAATCGATTGTTCCCTAGTTCGAGAGGTCGACCGTCTGAGTCAGGAATCTTCCTTCACATTATAACAGAGAAAATCAGATGCAAATAATAATCGTTTCCTGGAGGAAAATGGCGTGTTTGAATTCATCTCATTTCCTCCTCCTTCCCTCGCCTTTCCACGCCATAAAATGTAATCTACGGCATTGTGTCGAGGTTCTTCCTCTCTTCTCCTCCCTCCTCCTCCTCCTTATTCTCCTCCTTCCCGACGATTGACTGAGCCTGATCCTCGCCCCCCGGTAATAATAAAACAGTGAGGAAACTCCTCCTTCACGACGTCTCAAAGAAAGAGTAATGACGTCAGAACGGTATAAACCACCCCTTACCCCCTCCCTTTAACTAAACTTGAGTCCAGTCTCAACAATAATTTAAAGAAGGTCAAAATGTAAGAAGTCGATAACTGGAGAAATGCAAAGAGGCTGAAGGACTTACAGAAATAATTAAAAGGCAACGTAAATTAACGGTAGGTTAAAACGAGAGGGAAAACAAAAAAGAAAAACAAAGGGAGGGACGGAATGAAGAAGTGATGACTGTACAGGCAGAAGAAGAAGAAGAAGAAAACGATAAAATGTAAGAAGTCGATAAATGGAGAAATGCAAAGAGGCTGAAGGACGTACAGAAATAATTAAAAGGCAACGTAAATTAACGGTAGGGTAAAACGAGAGGAAAAACAAAAACAAAGGGAGGGAGGAAATGAAAAAGTGATGACTGCATAGGCGAGTAGAAAACAAGGACGGTAGAAAGAAAGGAGCCATGAATAACTGAAGATAATAAGAAAACGATAAAATGTAAGGGGAAATACAAAGCGGCTAAAGGAAGTACAGAAATAATTAAAAGGTAATGAAAGTTAACGGTAGGGTAAACGAGAGGGAAGACTAAAAGAAACAAAGGAAGAAGTGATGACTGAATAGGTGAGGAGAAAACAAGGACGATAGAAAGAAAGGAGCCAGGAATAACGGAAGATAAGAAGGAAACGATGAAGTGTAAGAAGTCAACGACAAGGAAATGCAAAGAGGCTGAAGCACGTACAGAAATAATTAAAAGGCGACGTAAATTAACGGTAGGGTAAAACGAGAGGGAAAACAATAAAAAAAGACAAAGGGAGGAAATGAAGAAGTGATGATAGGCAGAAGAAGAAGAAGAAAACGATGAAGTATAAGAAGTCGATAACTGGAGAAATGCAAAGAGGCTGAAGGACGTACAGAAATAATTAAAACGCAACGTAAATTAACGGTAGGTTAAACGAGAGGGAAAACTAAAAAAAAATATAAAAGGAGGGAGGGAATGAAGAAGTGATGACTCGATAGGTGAGTAGAAAACAAAGAAGATAGAAAGAAAGGAGCCAGGGGATAACGGAAGGTAAGAAGGAAACGATAAAATGTAAGAAGTCGATAACTGCAAAATACAAAGAGGCTAAATGAAGTACAGAAATAATAAAAGGCGACGAAAGTTAAGGGTAGGGTAAAACGAGAGGGAAAACTAAAAAAAAATACAAAGGGAGGGAGGGAATGAAGAAGTGATGACTGGACAGGCGAATAGAAAACAAGGACGGTAGAAAGAAAGGTAGAAAGGAGTCAGTGAGAGAAGGAGAAAGATAAAAAAATTAAAAAGAGTTGTAATGGTTATAATGACGTCAACTGCAGAGATTCAATCAACGTACAGATTTTCATGAACCAGCTTCCCCAATATTCCCGCCATCTGCCCTAATTTCTCCCTGTGTCGCGTGTTCTGTTTCCCTTTTGTCGGCAACTTTGATCTGTGTCTCTGTCCTATTCTCCTTAGGCTCTGCTCGCCTTTTATTTTCCAAGTTTTTCGCTTATTCAGTTTCCCAATATTCTCCTCATTTAACAAGTTTCTCTTCCAATCCGCCTCTGTTGGAATTCTTTTTTGTCTCTTGTACTACTTATTTTTTATCCGATCTTTCTTTTCTATCAAATTTCTCTGCTATTTCCTCAGTTTCCCTTTCCTCTCCTTTCCCCAGATTTTCATTAACCATCTTCCCAATATTCGCGTCTTCTGCCCTAATTTCTCTCTCGCTACTGTTTTTTTTTAATTTATCCCTGTGTTGGTGTTCTGTTTTCCTTTTCTCAGCAATTTTGTCTCTCTCTTATTTCCTTAAGTTTCCATACGCCTTTCATTTTCCAAGTTTTTTGCTTAATCAGTTTCCCAATATTCTCCTCATTTACCATTTTCTCTTACAATTCGCCTCTTTTGGAATTCGTTTTTTTTTCTCTTCTACTCCTTATTTTTAATCCGATGTTTCTTCTCCTTAGTTTCCCTTTCCTTTTCTTTTCCCATATATATATCCTCGAGGATCTGAAAACCATCTTCTTCCTTCACCTGGGAGGACGACCTCGCGCAGTCACGGCGAAGGTTTTCCCCCTCTCAAGATCACAATGGCGGCCACGTTACGTCACAGGAAAGGAGTCGAGGACGTCCTCCTCGGCACATCCAACTTCCTCCGAGGAGGAGGAGAAAAAAAGGAAGAATAAGAAGACAAAGGACAAGAGAAACGCGCGCCATAAACTTGTCCGTCCGAGGAAGGTCCCGCCTGTGACGTCAGCGCAAGAGGAAATAGCAACTTCCCAAGCGTCACGATGGTGCACTTTAGTGGGTAGAGTCTCTGGTCAATTCCTTTACCCTGCGATTATATTATTTTAATAAGCAATTACGATACATTTCCCCTGTACAAAGTCAGCCACAAGAAGGGAAATAACAATTTACATAAGAGTTACACAAGATGGAGGGAAGAGAGAGAGAGAGAGAGAATAATACAGGAATACCAACGTTTAACAAATTTCCCTGACAACGTCATCAGAGAGAGAAAAAACATCCAATTCAGAAGAGAACCTCAAATGTTTTCCACTCAACAAGAAGCATCTTTGGCGACCAGAGATAAGACACTAGCAGCTCAACTATTCCGTGCGTGACGTCACACGGAGGCAGGAGAAACTTTCCTATTTATGGGTAACGCGAAACGTATTTTTAATTTTGATACAAAAAAAAATCTCTTGTAACGGGACAACACAGAAACGTTTTAAATATATTAACAACGTAATTTTTTTTTGTGGAAAATAGGGATTAGGCTAGGTTAGGTGGTGCTTTTATTAAGTTACAGCAGAGCGAAGGACAATTTTGGATTGATTTTTTTTTTAAAAGTAGGTACAAGGATGACTATGGCAGGGAAACTGCCGAAAATTACCATTTTTTTAAAAAAAATAAAATAACTCTCAGATTAGCGACTGAAAAAGTTTTTTATTACTCATTACATACAAAAAATCTTTTAATTTTTAGCTTTCGGTCGTTTAATGTATGTTCTTTGTTTATAAGAGGGAAAATAATAATTTACATAAGAGTTACACAAAAAAACTAAGATGGGGAAGAGAGAGAGAGAGAGAATAATACAGGAATACCAACGTTATCAAAATTTCCCTGACAACGTCATCAGAGACAGAAAAATCATCCAATTCAGAAGAGAACCTCAAATGTTTTTACTATTCAACAAGAAGCATCTTTGGCGACCAGAGATAAGACACTGACTACACACTCAAACACATTATCCGTAGTGAGCGTCACAACGGCGTGACGTCACAGGAAGAAAATTTATGGGTAACGCGAAACGTATTTTTAATTTTGATACAAAAAAAAATCTCTTGTAACGGGACAACACAGAAACGTTTTAAATATATTAACAACATATTTTTTTATGGAAAATAGGGAAAGTATAATAAAATAGTTTGTAGGTAAAAGGATGACTATGGCAGGGAAACTGCAGAAAATTACCATTTAAAAAAAAATAAAATAAGTGTTTTTTATAACCCATTACATACTAAAATATTTTTATTCCTGGTTTCTGTTCGTTTAATGCATGTTCTTTGTATATAAGAAAGAAAATAATAATTTACATAAGAGTTACACAAGTCTCAAACGGTTAGACAAAAAAAGATGGAGGGAAGAGAGAGAGAGAGAGAATAATACAGGAATACCAACGTTTAAAAAATTTCCCTGACAACGTCATCAGAGAGAGAAAAATCATCCAATTCAGAAGAGAACCTCAAATGTTTTTACTACTCAACAAGAAGCATCTTTGGCGTCCAGAGATAAGACACTGACTACACACACCCAAAAACACAATTATCCTAGTAGCTCAACTATTCCGTGCGTGACGTCACAAGGGAAGAAAATTATGGGAAAGCGAAACGTATATTTATTTTGATACAAAAAAAATCTCTTGTAACGGGACAACACAGAAACGTTTTAAATATATTAACAACATAATTTTTTTTGTGGAAAATGGGGATTAGGCTAGGTTAAGTGGTGCTTTTATTAGGTTACAGCAAAGCGAAGGACAATTTGGATTGATTATTTTTTAAATGTAGGTACAAGGATGACTATGGTAAGGTAACGGCAGAAAATTACCATTTTTTTTAAAAAAAATAAAATTACATTCAGATTAGCGACTGATAAAGTTTTTTTATAACCCATTACATACAAAAATCTTTTTTATTCTAGCTTTCGGTCGTTTAATGTATGTTTTTTGTTTATAAGAAGGAAAATTACAAAAAAAAAGATGGGGGACGAGAGAGAGAGAATAATACAGGAATACCAACGTTATCAAAATTTCTGTGACGTCATCAGAGAGAAAAAAATCACCCAATTCAGAAGAGAACCTCAAATGTTTTTCCACTCAACAAGAAGCATCTTTGGCGTCCAGAGATAAGACACTAGCAGCTCAACTATTACGCGCGTGACGTCACAGGCTGGCAGGAAAAACTTTCCTATTTATGGGTAACGCGAAACGTATTTTTAATTTTGATACAAAAAAATCTAAAATCTCTTTTAACGGAACAACACAGAAACGTTTTAAATATATTAACAACGTATTTTTTTTGTGGAAAATAGGGATTAGGCTAGGTTAGGTGGTGCTTTTATTAAGTTACAGCAGAGCGAAGGACAATTTTGGATTGATTTTTTTTAAATGTAGGTACAAGGATGACTATGGCAGGGAAACTGCCGAAAATTACCTTTTTTTTAAAAAAAATAACTCTCAGATTAGCGACTGAAAAAGTTTTTAGGTTCCCATTACATACAAAAATCTTTTTATTCCTGGTTTTTGGTCGTTTAATGCATGTTCTTTGTTTTATAAGAAGGTAAATAATAATTTACATAAGAGTTACACAAGTCTCATACGGTTACACAAAAAAAAGATGGAGGGAAGAGAGAGAGAGAATAATACAGGAATACCAACGTTTAAAAAATTTCCCTGACAACGTCATCAGAGAGAGAAAAATCATCCAATTCAGAAGAGAACCTCAAATGTTTTCTACTCAACAAGAAGCATCTTTGGCGACCAGAGATAAGACACTAGCAGCTCAACTATTCCGTGCGTGACGTCACAGACAGGCTGGCAGAAAACTTTCCTATTTATGGGTAACGCGAAACGTATTTTTAATTTTGATACAAAAAAAATCTCTTGTAACGGGACAACACAGAAACGTTTTAAATATATTAACAACGTATTTTTTTTGTGTTAAATAGGGATTAGGCTAGGTTAAGTGGTGCTTTTATTAAGTTACAGCAGCGCGAAGGACAATTGTATCGATTTTTTTTAAATGTAGGTACAAGGATGACTATGGCAGGGAAACTGCCGAAAATTACCATTTTATTAAAAAATAATAAAATTACACTCAGATTAGCGACTGAAAAAGTTTTTTTATTACCCATTACATACAAAAATCTTTTTATTCCTAGCTTTCGGTCGTTGAATTTATGTTCTTTGTTTATAAGAAGGAAAATAATAATTTACATAAGAGTTACACAAAAAAACTAAGATGGGGAAGAGAGAGAAAGAGTGAATAATACAGGAATACCAACGTTTACCAAACTTCGCTGACGTCATCAGAGAGAGAAAACTCATCCAATTCAGAAGAGAACCTCAAATGCTTTCCACTCAATAAGAAGCATCTTTGGCGTCCAGAGATAAGACACTAGTACACTACTAACTCATTATCCAAGTGAAAACGCGTGACGTCACAAGGCAGGGATTATGGGAAAGCGAAACGTATTTTTAATTTTGATACAAAAAAAAATCTCTTGTAACGGGACAACACAGAAACGTTTTAAATATATTAACAACGTAATTTCTTTTGTGGAAAATAGGGATTAGGCTAGGTTAGGTGGTGCTTTTATTAAGTTACAGCAGCGCGACGGACAATTTTGGATTGATTTTTTTTAAAAATGTAGGTACAAGGATGACTATGGTGGCAGGGAAACTGCCGAAAATTACCATTTCTTTAAAAAAAATAAAATTACTCTCAGATTAGCGACTGAAAAAGTGTTTTTTATTACTTATTACATAGAAAAAATTTTTTATTTCTAGACTTTGGTCGTTTAATGTACGTTCTTTTTGTTCTTTGTTTTTTAAAAAAAGTGTATTTTACCCTCTCCTGCCCTAGCAGACCTATAAGGGTGTCTGTCACCTGTGAAGTGCCCAGTCTCCACGATAGAGAGAGAGAGAGAGAGAACCTCCTCACGTGCATCTCTTCCCCTTTATTGTCTCTGACTTAGCGGAGTAGTCTTAATTAGATCCGAAAGAGCTGAGAGAGTTCCTACGAACCACGACGGGAAGGACAAGGACGAGGACAAGAGGATATTAGGTTAGGTTAGGTGGTGCTTTTATTAAGTTACAGCAGCGCGGCGGACGGACAATTGGATTTTTTTTTCTTTTTTTAATATTTCATAGGGAAGCAGGATAAAGCAGCGGCGGCTCTGCTTAGTTGCCAACTTTACTAACTCAAAAGACACTCACTGTACTTTCCTTTCAAAAAAGAAAGAAAAAGAAAAAAAGGGTAAACTTTTGTCTGTCACGTCTCCCACTCATCTCACCTCCCTCCCTCCCCTATCCCCTCCCTCCTTCTCCGCCCACGTCGTCAATCCTTTCACAACTTCGCCTAATTATATTCCCGCCTCTTCTTTATTTCTTTTCCTTTACTACTTCTGACGAGCATGAAATGGGAATTTTTTCTCTCTCTCTCTTTCTCTCTTCACTTCCCCTGGGTCAATTTTTAAAAATATAAAATCCGTCTTAAATTAAATAAAAACAAATGTTGTTTTTTCCCCCCACACCATCTCCAAAAAAAAAATTAAAAATGTAAATCAGTTGTCTATTCTCTGTGATTTTTACTTCAGTTAATAAGTCAATATTTAAAATGAAAAAACGTTTCGCTACCTATTTGGCTCATCTGAAGCGCGGTTTTTTTTATACCGTATGGAGAGAAATGTGGGGATCGTCATCTTCAGGAAGAGGGGGATAAAATCAGGACTTTACAAAATGTCTACCTAAGGGTTGGCTCTGTCAATTAAATAAATTTTTTTTAATTGACTCAATCTTGTATCTTTTCTAATCAACTTCTTTCTTATTTATGATCTTTTGTGATGTTTTTCTTAATTACGAATCACTTGGTTGTCATATTTTAAGATCCTCTGCGGTTTTCCTGATTGAAGAATCACTTTATTATTATATTATTTTCTGATCCTCTGCATTTTTTCCTGATTTTCCAATCACTTCGGCTGTCGTATTTTCTGAACCTCTGCGGTTTTCCCTGATTTACGAATCACTTAGTTGTCGTATTTTCTGATCCTCTTTGATTTTCCCGATCTTACGAATCACTTCGTTGTCGCGCATTTTCTGATCCTCTGTGGTTTTTCCTGATCTTACGAATCACTTCGTTGTTGTTGTCGTATTTTATGATCATCTGTGATTTTCCTCATTTACGCATGATTTACAAATCACTTCGGTTGTAGTATTTTCTGATCCTCTGCGTTTTTCCTCATTTTCCAATCACTTCTGCTGTTGTATTTCCTGATCCTCTGCGACTTTCATATTTACCAATTAATTAATTATTACCAATTATTTTGTTGTACTTTCTGAAATCCTACATTATTGCTTTTTTATGCGTCATTTTTCGTGTTTGTTTTTTTTATATATTTTTTATAGATTCTTCTTCGCAGTGTATTTTCCTGATTTACAAATTTTTCTTGGCTTACTTTCCTCGTCTTTTCTGATGTGATTTACGAATGAATCCGCTGTCGTATTTTTTTATGATCGTATGTGATTTTCCTCATTTTCGAATCACTTCGGCAGTCGTATTTTCTGATCCTCTGCGGTTTTCCTGATTAAATAATCACTACGTTGTCTTAATTTCTGATCCTCTGCGGTTTTTCCTGATCTTTATCGATAATCACTTCCGATTTGACCTCATTTTCTGAATCACCTCGGGTTGTCGTATTTTCTGATCCTCTACGATTTTCCTTCGTTGTCGTATTTTATGATCGTCTGTGATTTTCCATATTTACCAATTAATTAATTAATTAATTATTACCAATTATTTTGTTGTAATTTCTGAAATCCTACATTATTTCTTTTTTATGTGTCAATTTTCGTTCTTGTTTTTTTTATATATTTTATTTATTGTTCATCGCTGTGCCTTTTCCTAATTTATAAATTTTTCTTGGCTTACTTTTTTATCGCGTTTTTTTATTGATGTACACGTCCTTGTTACGTGTTTAAAAAAAATTTTTGTTGCGGTATTCGTGTATTTTCCGTAGATTTACAATTATGATGTTATGTTTAATTGCATATATTCATCCCATTTATCTATGTTTATATATATATATGTTATTTACCTGCTTTTTTTTAATTAAATTTTATATTAATTCCACTAATGTAGTTTCTTTCCTTGTATAATTTCTTACTTTCTCGTTTACATAGTTTTCCTTATTGACGTTTCCCCGTATCACTTGTTTTTCCCCCCCGTGATTTCTTCCTCCTCTTTTAAAAACTTTTACTTTTCCTAGGAAAATTTGGTAACTCGTCGTCGTTGTTAGGTTAACAGCTTGTGCGAAGGTTAATGAGGGGTTTTGGGTAAGTGGATGGCGCTGACGAGATTAGCGACAACCAACCTCGTTACCTTCTTTCTCAACCACTCTGTGGTGACGTGGGCGCAATCTTCCCATCAAGTCATCAAGGGCGAACATCCGCGAGCGCGGACGTGAAGGACACAGAGAGACTAGCTTCACTAGGCAAAGGAAGGGAACAGAATACACTCTAAGAGATTAAGAAATTAGTTTCAAAAATAAGAAAGAGGCTGCACTGTACGGTAAATACTTCCATAGTGTCAAAAAATAAACAACGAAAAGAGAAATAATATAGGAAGTCAAAGAAAAGAAGAAACCAAAAAAAATAAATACATGGAGGTTTGAAGGAAAATAAAAAAACAAAGGGGAATAGAATAAACTGTAGAGATGAAGAAATTATTTTAAAAATAAGAAGGAGGCTGCATAAAAGGGTAAAAGAAACTGACGAACACTGAAATACTGTAAGAGAGAGAGAAAAAAATACTCCTTGATGTATAAATAAAGGCAACCGAGTAACTGGGAGGGAAACAACAAACGGTAAAATACTTTCATAGTATCAAAAAATAAACAACGAAAAGAAAAATAAGATAGGAAGTCAAGGGAAAAAGAACCCAAAAAAAATAAAAAATAAATACATGGAGGTTTGAAGGAAAATAAAAAAACAAAGGGGAATAGAATAAACTGTAGAGATTAAGAAATTATTTTAAAAATAAGAAGGAGGCTGCATAAAAGGGTAAAAGAAACTGACGAACACTGAAATACTGTAAGAGAGAAAAATAAAATAAAATAAAAAACAACAACAAAAATACTCCTTGATGTATAAATAAAGGCAACCGAGTAACTGGGAGGGAAACAACAAACGGTAAGTATCAAAAAATAAACAACGAAAAGAAAAATAAGATAGGAAGTCAAGGGAAAAACAGAAACAAACAAAACAAAAAATAAATAAATAAATGCATGGAGGTTTGACGGAAAATAAAAAAACAAAGGGGAATAGAATAAACTGTAGAGATTAAGAAATTATTTTAAAAATAAGAAAGAGGCTGCACTATACGGTAAAAAATGAAGAAAAATAATAATAAAAAAGAAAGACAACATCAAAAAAAATCTGCTTGATGTATAAATAAAGACAACCGAGTAACTGGGAGGGAAACAACAAACGGTAAAATACTTTCATAGTATCAAAAATATAAACAACGAAAAGAAAAATAAGATAGGAAGACGAAGAAACGGAAAGAAACAAAAAAAATCATAAAAATAAATAAATAGATGTTTGACGGAAAATAAAAACTCCAGAAAATTAAGGGAACAGAAAAAACAACGAAAAAGAAAAATAAGATAGGAAGTGCAAAAAAATACTAAATAAAAACATAAAAATAAATACATGGAGGTTTAACGGAAAATAAAAACCCAGAAAATTGTGGAAATAGAATAAACTGTAGAGATTAAGAAATTATTTTCAAATAAAAAAAGGAGGTTGCACTATACGGTAAAAGCAAACGAAGAACGTCGAAACAATGTGAGAGACAAAGAAGGAGAAAAAAAACAAGAAAAGAAAATCTGCTTGATGTATCAATAAGAACGTCAAAAAAAAGAGGGAGGGGAGGAAAGGTAAAAAAAACCCACCATACCATTAAAAGACTGAGAAAAAGGAGAAAAGGACAACCGAAAATAAAATTGAGGAAAGGAAAAAAAAACAGACAATTAACAAAAATATAAGGTCAAATCTGAGAATAAAACAGATGACGAATTCAGATAAAGAGGGAGGAGGAGGAGGAGGAAAAAATGAAAATAAAATTATAACAAAACAAAACAAAAAATGGTAAAAAAGTGGGGGAAAAGCCACTGTGAAGTAAAAAAAACAAAAAAACATCTTAAGGAAAGTGGAAAATTCCGTACGACTGAAGAAACAAATTTCGGAAAATGGAGAAATGGATCTAAAAAATAAATAAGAAATGTAACCGGAGATAAAAGTAAAACATAAAACGGTAAGAAGGAAAAAATTAGAAATTAGTTGAATTATAAAAATAATATGAAGGAAAATAATAGACCCAAACGGTGAAGAAGAAGAAAGAAGCAGAATGAAAGTGACAAAGAAAGCAATTTTGGGTTGAAAGAAATGAGAAAATGGAAAGGTTAGAAATCATCAAGAAAGGAAGTATGCAATCAAGAAAGGAAGATGAAAAGAATGCTGAAATAAATAAATACATAAAATAGAGAGTAAAAAAATAAAACTTCGAGACAGAAAATGAAACAAGGATACGAAAAAAAAGGGACAATAGCTGTGAATCAAAGTGAAAAATCGCGGCTAAACGAAGGTCGCATTTTAATGCGGGAAAGGCAGAGATAATATGCAGATTTAAAAAGAGAGAGAGAGGGAGAGAGAGGGAGAGGGAAATAATATATGACGCACAAAGTAACAAACTACAACTGATAAAGACGTTTCGTCCTTGAAGATGAGGGAGAGAGAAAAAAATATATATATTCCATACGCAATTGAGGAAAAATCACAAAAAAAAATTCCCAGGTAGGTGAAAACCAATCCACTTAATATGTACTTAAAAAAGAAAGATAGAATTTAATGTATTTAAAAAAAGGAACGGTAGCAGAAGCCAAAAATTACAATATGCGAAACAGAATAAACAAAAATATATTGAAAAAAAAATCAAAAAATAGGGATCGGCAATAATATTTAGCTTACTCTAAGAAGGGAGAAAGGAAAATTCCGACAGAAAAAGAAAAATTGAGAAAGAAGTAATACATGAAGTTATCCATAAATAGTTATAAGGGGGAAAAAAATAGATAAGAAAAATAAAATAAACCCCAATTTCATTTTTATTTTTATTTTGGAAAAAGAACAGAAATGGGTATAAAATGAGAAAAATAGGGGAAGAAAAAACAAATAAAGCGTTACAGGAATAAGAAAATAAAATCCAGACGGAAAAAATAAATTTAGGGAGGAACAAGAAAAGAAAAACAAATATAGGAAATATAAATAGAGGCTAAAAAGTCAAATATACGCGAAAGTAACAGACGCTAGTAGAAAATGAGATGAAAACTGAGAAGGAAAAAAAGAACGAAAAGGAATATGAATCGAAATAAAAAATAAGGAAAATAAATGGAATATAATTGAAGACAAAGATAAGAGAAGAAACAAGTGGAGAAAATTGAATTAAAGTACTTAAATAAACCAAATGGTGTATGAAATGAAATCCGGACGTTTCAAAAAATTGGGAAGGACACGATTTAGATTTATTGT
>CM067379.1:1334320-1469320 GCA_034510155.1 Eucriotettix oculatus
TTGTTTCCATTAGGGATCCTCTATTGAGGACAAATTTTGTCAAGTTACCTAATGAAGTCTTCAAATGTTGACGAAAATGTGTTTAAGTATTAAATAACTATCGATGTTGTTTATAATAGTTATTAACGTCTGTAAGTTTAAATAAGTCCAAAAAATGGACCTGAAAAAAGTAGTGAAAACACAACAAACTGTAATTTAAAAACAACTGATGTAGACCGAAACAAGCAAGATAATTTTGTTCAGCAACAACAACCACAACATTGATATAAAGTTTAAATAAGGCCAAGAAACAAGTAAAAAAATCAGTGAAAACAAACAAATACTTTAAAAACAACTGATGTAGACCGAAACAAGGAGATAATTTGGTGACCGAAAACAACCACAACATTGATATAATTTTAATTTTAAATAAGGCCAAGAAACAAGTAAAAAATTAGTGAAAACAAAACAAATAATTTAAAAACAACTGATGTATACAGAAACATACAGATAAATTTGATCAGTAATAACAACCACAACATAGACATAAGGTTAATTAATTAAGGCCAAAAAACAGACCAAAAAAATTAGTAAAAAAAACATAACAAACTGTAATGTAAAAAAAACTGTTATAGACAGAAACATGCAGATAATTTTGTTCAGCAACAACGACCACAACATCGATATAATTTTAAATAAGGCCAAGAAACGTGTAAAAAAAAATTAGTGAAAACATAAGAAACAATCATTTGATATAATTTTAAATAAGGCCAAGAAACATGAAAACAGAATTAGTGAAAACATAGGAAACAATCATTTATAAATAACGAACAGACCAAACCATGTAGTTGTTTTTTTAAATTACAGTTTGTTATGTTTCGACTAATTTTGCTGTGATATTTTTTTTTGGCCTCATTTAACCTTATACCAATGTTGTTGTGTTTGTTGTTGTTGTTTCTGACCAAAGTATCTGCATGTTTCTGTGTGTATAAGTTGTTTTTTTAAATTATAGTTAGTTACGTTTCACTAATTTGTTGTGTCCGGGTTTCTTTGCCCTCATTTAAACTTACATCAACGTTGTGGTTGTTGTAGTTTCTGACCAAATTATCTGTCTATACAAGTTGTCTTTAAATCATAGTTAGTTATGTTTCACTAATTTGTTGTGTCCGGTTTTTTTCTTTGGCCTCATCTAAACTTACATCATTGTTGTGGTTGTTTTTGGTCTCATTTAACCTTATACCAATGTTGTTGTGTTTGTTGTGGTTGTTTCTGACCCAAGTTTCTGCACGTTTCTGTCTACACAAGTTGTTTTTAAATTATAGTTAGTTACGTTTCACCGATTTGTTGTGTCCGGTTTTTTTCTTTGGCCTCATCTAAACTTATATCAACGTTGTGATGGTTGGTTGTTGTTGTTGTTGTTGGACTCATTTAACCTTATAATCAACATTGTGTTTGTTGTTGTTTCTGACCAAAGTTTCTGTCTGTATAAGTTGTTTTTTTAAAATTATAGTTAGTTACGTTTCACTAATTTGTAGTGTACGGGTTTCTTTGCCCTCATTTAAACTTACATCAACGTTGTGGTTGTTGTAGTTTCTGACCAAATTATCTGTCTATACAAGTTGTCTTTAAATCATAGTTAGTTATGTTTCACTAATTTGTTGTGTCAGTTTTTTTGGGCCTCATCTAAATTTATATCTATGTTGTTGTTGACCTCATTTAACCTTATACCAATGTTGTTGTGTTTGTTGTGGTTGTTTCTGACCCAATTATCTGCACGTTTCTGCCTGTATCAGTTTTTCTTAAATTATAGTTAGTTACGTTTCACCGATTTGTTGTGTCCGGTTTTTTTTCCTTGCCCTCATCTAAACTTACATCAACGTTGTGGTTGTTGTTGTTGTTCGCTGACCAAATTTATCTGCAAGCGATTTTTTTTCTTCTCCATTTTATAAATTAAATTAACTCCAGTGTCAGATTATTGATTTTTATTGAAAATGTTGGAATAGTTTCCCCCTCCCTTTCTTGTTAATCCTCCTCTATTTTTTTTTAGGCACGTGTCGTTGTTGTTTACCCTTCCCCTTCTTCTCTCTATCTCTTGGTAGAGGGCGTCCAGCCACCCACACCACCAGAACTGAGCGTCATCATCATCGTCAGCAGCAGCTGTAGTGAGTTCCAGCCAGACATGCAGGAATTCCACTCTTGTGTTACAGTTGTTGGCGGCGGCGGCAATGTTGGCCAGCCTGGACTCTAGCTAACTCGTCTCTCCTCCCCCCCCCTCTCCACCTCCACCTCTCCACCCCCACGCTCCCTGGCTACCTGCGCGCCTCTCTCTCTCTCTCACTCACTCACGTACAAAACTAACACTGTCTGGCTTCTCTTTCTCTCTACTCTACCATCTCGGGAGATGAAACCGCCGCCAACATCCTCCTCCTTTCTCTCCTCCTTCCTCCTCCTCCTCCTCCATTACCATTCGTGAAATGCCTCCTGATAAATTCCTCCAGAAGAGGAGGAAGAGATGATGATGATGATGAACCTACTTTTCTGGTCTCAGTGACTGAATGTATGTAAGAAAGAGAGGTTTTGACTCACCGAGGGAAGGATTCCTCCTCCTGTGCCGCTGCCGCCGCTGGTGATGTTGTTGTTGTTACATGTCTGATGGTCGACACTTGCCGCACTTCACTTCACTGACCACTCACTCTCTCACTCACTACAACTGATCCACTTCACTACAGCAGCATCGGTCTACATCATCATCCTCATCACTACACTGATCCAAGAAGAAGAGGAAGGAAGGAGGCTGAGGCTGTTGTTGTTGCTGCTGCTGGCCGTAAAGGGAAACCCGCGGCGACTGGTCGTGGTGTTGTTTGGTCGTCGGCCCCCCCCCCCACCACTAGTGAGTGTCTGCCCCCCCTCCCCCTCCCTCCCTCTCCCCCCTCCCCCCACCACTGCCTCTGCCTCCACGGTCACAGTTGTTGCCCGCCGCTGCTGCTGCTGCTTGCTTTCCTCTTTCTCATTGTCTCCAAGAGTCACCCAAGGGGGGTGTGAGGTGCAGGTGGTGCTGCACCTCTTACAGGAAGGGGGGGAGGGATGATGATGCTGCTGCTCGTGGGGTTCACCTGACGAGACGGCGACCACGAGGAGGAGGAGGAGGACAAAAAGAAAACACCTGCTGCTGCTCGGCCGTGGCCTTGAACCACCGTCGTCGTCGTCGTCATCACCAAGCGGTGACGTCACCAGCCACGCCGACCGTCTCTTCTCGCTCCTGTTCCTCATCTCCCCCTTGTCTAACTACCTCCCCAATCTCCTTATCAGATTCCATCCTCCACCTCCCTCCCTCCCTCTCCTCCTCACTCACCTCTCATACTAATTTTACAAGGAGCCCCACCACCACGTGCCTCAAAACGTGGCATATTATTAATCTATCCCCCCCCCCAAAACTACCGTCTCTTGCCCCCCCCCCTATCCCCCTCAGAACCTCCAGGTTAGTTACCCTATTCACTCGCCCATCTCATTCTCCTACAGCATTAAAAATATTTTTTTTTCTCCTTTCCGCCGCAACTCCTACCACTGTCCACGTTTCGCACACCATATAACGCCGCCACCACGCAACGCTTCATACCAACCATTTCTCTGCAACGATTTCCCCTAATATTCACAACTTATTTTTTGCCCGTAAGTGAATCCCCTCTTTTTACGCTAAAGCTATTCCCTCGCCCTACCCTGTAGCTATCCTACTCTAGTTATTACAGCTTCTCTAGTAGCAGAATTCCTTAACTTCCTTTCAAAATATCGCTTCCCCTCTAATCTAACAGCCTTTTTTTATTCCACTGTTTTCCCATACTGCACTCCTCCATTCATCACCTCTTGGGTTTTTCCCCCTTCTCTATTAATCCTCCATGTTCTACTCTTCCTCTCCTCTCTCTCCAGCATCACGACCACGCCCATTTATTACGGTTCCCAAAGTCTCCTTCTGACTCCCCCCCCCCCTAACACCACAAGCTCGTCATGGGCAAAAACCAAACCCGTTGAGGAGGGTTTTATTTTTTATTTTTTTTGAATTTCTTCTCCTTCCTTGCAAGTGTGTGATATTCCTTTTCCCCATATTTTCCGTTTTAACTTCCTTCATCGCCTATATATATATATAGGTCCAAAGAGGCATGTGGACTGACTGCGTCCTTGTGCTCACTGCTTTCTTGGTTTCTGCTCTCATAATGTAATATTTTTTCTCTCTCCGGGACACACGTTCTTCCTCGCTTGCTCTCCTGTGCCTATCCTACTCCAGTAGCAGAATTCCTTAACTTCCTTCAAATTATCCCTTCCTTCCCTCCTCCCCCTCCCTCCCCAATCTAACAGCAGCATTTTTCCTTATCCCCCACACTGTTTTTTTTTCTTCTGCTTCTCCACTTTACACTCCCATCACCTTTGGGTTTCCCTTCCTCTGTTAACACTTCGTGTTCAACTCTTCCTCCAGGACTACGTTCATGTCCATTTATTATTATGGTTTTTTTTCTCCTTCCAATGGCTCAACAGCCCTTTGAGGGAAGGGCCTGGGCCTACCGAGGCGGCTGCGGACTGTCATCTAGAGTGACACGTTCCGAATTTTTTTGGGGGTAGGGGAGGGCGGGGGGAGGGTTTGGGATGTGACACACGTGTGTGGGTCAGTGTAGTCCGTTCCCCAAGCCAGCCAGTAGCCTTAATCCCGCCGATTCCTCGAGACAGTGACGTCATCAAGCATCCAAGCCCATGCCGTGATTCGAACCCCCGGGGGTTTGCTGTTGTGATGATGAGGCGGCGGCAGCAGCAGCAGCAGCGACAACTAGAGGCAGGCTAGCCAACCACTACGCCACAGGAGGTTTATTATGGTTATCCAAGTCATGTGACTCCCCCTAATACTACAATGTCGTCATGGGCAAAGCGGAGCGGTTTTCATTTCCTTCTCCTTCCAGTATTATTTCCTTTTTAAAAAAACTTTTCTACGTCGCCTCTTGTATACATATATATACAAGTTATAGCGCATGGACTGCATCCTTGTCTTACTCCTTTCTCGATTTCCGCTTTCCTTTCCTCGGCCTTCAATTCTAATTACCACCGATTTGCCCCTCCGTAGATCTTTTCAGATAACTCTCCTATAAAAATCCTTACTCTAAAAAATTGAATCGATCCCGTAAGTGAAACGTGTTATTATTATTATTATTTACTGAGAAGAAGAACTTGGGTTTTAAGCAAGCAATTTACGTTTTGTCTGACCCATATAACAGGATCCACACTTAATTTTGTGTGCAATATTTACATAAAATTGTTACAGCGAAGTTGTTTTTTTTTAAAAAAAAAACAGAGTCTTATTTTTTAATCTACTTCACACACCGTTTGTCAATTTGGTTCTACTAATGAAGTAAATTAAAACGAAACTGCAGACTATTAAAAAAAGGGGGTCTAACAATTTTTCATATAAATATAACAGTCCGTAAAATATCTAAAAATAATTTCATGCAACATTAAGTTAAACAGCGAAAGGAACAATTATTTGATTTTTTAAACTAGGAAAGTCAGGGAAGGGAAAGTTTGCTTGTTAGTAAGAATGAAAAATCCATAAACGACGACAATCATCAAAAAAAAGTGAATGACGGAATAAGAAATTTTCTTTCACGGCGAGGAAACTCGGGAAAAGTCTTAAATCAGGAAAATACGATATATATATAAATCAGTCAGGGGGAAAAAATCGGAATACTATTTTACAATGTAAAGTCAATAATGTGATTGTAAGTTAATCAGGGAAAAACAGGTTTGTTTCTCTGGGTTTCCGAACCCGGTTAGGGAAAATCCCGAGAAACATCTTTTTATTCTCTTCACCGGGAAAATGTGATTCTAAATTAATCAGAAAAACAGGTTTTTGGGGTTTCCGAACCGGGTTAGGAAAAACCCCGAGAAACCTCTCTTTATTCTCTTCATCGGGAAAACCTTTTATCTAGAATCAGGAAAACGATCGTCAGTGAAGGAAATGGCGGATGCGGGGAGGGGGAAAACTAGATCAGAGACGACATCGTAAATGAGGGAAAACTATGATCAGGAAAATCGAGAATAAGGAAAATTCCTAAAGTTATAATAATAATCACCATCATATTCCTTTAGATCCTGTAAAGAAGCTAAGCTTCAAGGATGTGGAAATGAGTCAGGCTGTTGTACATTATTTTATTATAAAATATTATACAAGATAAATGTACTTATAATAAATATTTTTGTTACCGAATAGGAAGGCGATTGCCAACATTATAAACTAATTACTCGTCTCCGATCCTTCTATAAATTCCTATAATTTGTATAACTTTTTTACGGGAGCCCAACATTTACCAACTGTTCCTTATTTCACAAATTCATAATTTATTTTTCTGTTATTATTATTATTATTATCATTCTCACTGACGAGCTGTGAATTATCACATCAAAGAGTTTCAATTAGTGTTTTCTTCTGTTCAGATATTTTTTCCAAAACAGTTTTATTTTTATTTACAAATGTTATTGTCTAATTGATATGTTTGCTTTCTTAGGAATAGGAACAAAGAACTTAAAGTTTTCCCTTTTTCAAAGAATAAAGAACTTAAGGTTTTCCTTTTTCAAAGAACAGAGAACTTAAGGATTTCCTTTTTCAAAGAACAAAGAACTTAATGTTTTCCTTTTTCAAAGAACAAAGAACTTTATTTTTTCCTTTTTCAAAGAACTTAAGGACTGCCTTTTTCAAAGAACAAAGAACTTAAGGTTTTCCTTTTTTCAAAGACAAAAGAACTTAAGGATTTCCTTTTCCAAAGAACAAAGAACTTATGGTTTTCCTTTTTGAAAAAACAAAGACCTCAATGTTTTTCTTTTTCAAATAATTTAAGGACTGCCTTTTTGAAACAACAAAGAACTTAAGGTTTTCCTTTTTTCAAAGACAAAAGAACTTAAGGATTTCCTTTTCCAAAGAACAAAGAACTTATGGTTTTCCTTTTTGAAAAAACAAAGACCTCAATGTTTTTCTTTTTCAAAGAATTTAAGGACTGCCTTTTTGAAAGAACAAAGAACTTAAGGTTTTCCTTTTTTCAAAGACAAAAGAACTTAAGGATTTCCTTTTTCAAAGAACAGAGAACTTAAGGATTTCCTTTTTCAAAGAAAAAAGAACTTAATGTTTTCCTTTTTCAAAGAACAAAGAACTTAAGGATTTCCTTTTTCAAAGAACAAAGAACTTAAGGATTTCCTTTTTCAAAGAACAAAGAACTTAAGGATTTCCATTTCAAAGAACAAAGAACTTAAGGATTTCCTTTTTCAAAGAACTTAAGGATTTATTATTTCAAAAAACAAAGAACTTATATTTTCCTTTTTCAAAGAACAAAGAACTTAAGGTTTTCCTTTTTCAAAGAACTTAAAGTTTTCCTTTTTCATTGAATGACCGTAACAATTATGAATGAAGCCTGAGTAGGTTATAGGGAAAATGATATTGTCTTGCAGCTAAAGTAATAGGGAAGTAGAAGAGAAATAATAATAATAATAAAGGAGATGAGAAAATGGACTCGTTTACCTCTAGTCCCAGTTCCCATTTATTTTTTCCTGAAGGACAGAGAGCGTAACTGTCACCGAGGCTTAATTACACACTCGCGTGCGTGCAGCCAGGGACACGCTTTACTCTCACGTGTTTTAAACAAGGGTGGGATGTGGGGTGTGGGGGTGGGCTTTCTTTGTCACCTACAGTTCTCTCTCTCTCTCTCTCAACGCTTTACAGTTGGAAACCAATTCTCGCGTCCATTCAGCTCACACATGTCACACACACACACAGCGCAATTCCCTCAAATACTTCACATTCTACATCAACTGAAATTTCATTTCCTCGACCTCCTTTTCCTCCCTCCCTCATCAACTAACTTCCTGCACCACCACCAACCACCTTTATTATTATTATTTGCTTTTCTCCGATTATGATCAGTGCTGACTTTTCCCAAAATATCTCCAGCTGTTTTCCACTCACTAATTTACTCATCAATTTGTGTTTTTCCTCATCAACGATTACCCTAACCAAGCTCCTAATTAAAAAATAATTTTTTTTCTGGCTACAGACAGACTTCCTCCACTTTTATAAATTTCCTTATCAAAGTTTTCCCTTATCATTCGTGTATCTTTCCTCTTCGACGTTTTTTTTCATCATCATTCAAATGTGTTTTTTTTTCTTCTCATTCATGAATTAATTTCCTGATCAAAAAGTTTTCGTTCTTTACAATAAAATATTCTTGTTAATAACTTCCACATTTTCTTATCAATGGAAAACACATACAAGGACGAGAAAATTCTAATTATAAGAATTATTAACGAGAATATTTGGTAAAGAATGAAAACTTTTTGATCAGGAAATTAATTCATTAATGAGAAAAAAATAATTGACTGATGAAGAAAAGAACGTCGAAGAGGAAGGATACACAGATGATAAGGGAAAACTTTGATAAGGAAATTTATAAAAGTGGAAGTTATCAACGACAATATTTTTTTTTGATAAAGAACGAACACTTTTTGATCAGGAAATTTCCCCTATCATTTGTGTATCCTTCCACTTCAACGTTTTTTTTTCATCATCAGTCAAATAGTTTTTTTTCCTTCTCATTCATGAATTAATTTCCTGATCAAAAAGTGTTCGTTCTTTATCAAAAAAAAAATATTGTCGTTGATAACTTCCACTTTTATAAATTTCCTTATCAAAGTTTTCCCTTATCATCTGTGTATCCTTCCTCTTCGACGTTCTTTTACTTCATCAGTCAAATGATTTTTTTTCTCATTAATGAATTAATTTCCTGATCAAAAAGTTTTCATTCTTTACCAAATATTCTCGTTAATAATTCTTAGAATTAGAATTTTCTCGTCCTTGTATGTGTTTTCCATTATTTTGTAGCTTTCGATTTACTCTTCATCAACCTTTATTTTTCCCGATAAAATATTTCCTGGGTTGAAGATATTCTTATCGATTCGTTTGCTTATTTAACCTAATCCTCCCTAATTGTGTTTGGTCCCTCAAAGTCGAATTATTTTGATTGACGAGATTTCCCCCCCCCCCCGATTGTCCTTATTTATTTTCTAATTTTTCCGTATTATTGAACGGCCATCAATTCCTCATAATTTTCTTTTATGATGACGTCGCTCTGGTTTATTTTATTTTTATCCTGTTTTGGGTTCCTTTACATTCGTCGTCATAGTTCATATCGACCGTTTCTTTTCTCCTTGTATTATCATAATGTTTTCTTCCGTTTGTACTAATTTTTGTTTCCCTTTGTGCGTGTGTGTGTGTAAATTATTTTCCGTTGTCCTCGAGTGTATTTATTTCCCTTTTTTTCTTGTTTAGGTTCCCTTTATATTCGTCGTCGTCGTAGTTGCTTCCCTGTAGCAGTATTTGTCCGTGACCGTGACTTGAGGGTTGACTGAGTGACGTGAAGCTGTAAAGTGACCCTGTGTCTCGAGGCTACATTCTTCTCTCCTGGCTGCCTGGCTGCCCGAAACCGGTCTCGAGTCTTCTCCTCGCCTCTCTCTCTCTCTCTCTCTCCTTACCCCCGCCCGCCACTCCCCTCCCCTCCCCTTTCCCCCCTCCAACCGCTCTTCACCGCACACCGCAGTCATCTTCAGGACGTTCCTCCGTGCACGGGAAAGGTAAAAAAAACACCACACGACGACACACGACGACGACGACAACAACAGCGGCGGCGGCGGCGGAAAACCGTTCAGTCGCGTCGTCACCATGGCGACTGTTTCTACCTCCTGTTGTTGTTGTTGTTGTTGTGGCAGTGTTGCCAACGTCGCGCTGTCTGTGTGTGTTTGTGTTGTTATCTTGCACTCTCGCGCTAAACCCCAGGCGTCGGATCGTGACGTCATCGCCGTCTCTCACAGTCACCAAGAACGGACGTAGCATTGACATATATATATATATATATATATATATATATATATAGAGAGAGAGAGAGAGAGAGAAGGTGACTTACCTGACGTTCAAAGATGGTAGACACGGCTAGCCGATCACTCACTGGAAATGTCTTCCTAACTTTCTGATGAAGGGGGAAGGTGCCTCCGAAAATTCAAGTACTCTAAACCTCACTCACAAGGTGTATATAGTTAATATAATATATAGTTAATAAAAGATGGTAGACACGCGTAGCCGATCACTAGAAATGTGTCTTCCTAACTAACTTTCTGATGAAGGGGGAGGAGGGGGAAGGTGCCTCCGAAAATTTCAAGTACTCTTAAACCTCACTCACAAGGTGTATATAGTTAATATAATATATAGTTAATAAAAGATGGTAGACACGCGTAGCCGATCACAAGAAATGTCTTCCTAACTAACTTTCTGATGAAGGGGGAGGAGGAGGGGGAAGGTGCCTCCGAAAATTTCAAGTACTCTAAACCTCACTCACAAGGTGTATATAGTTAATAAAAGATGGTAGACACGCGTAGCCGATCACTAGAAATGTGTCTTCCTAACTAACTTTCTGATGAAGGGGGAAGGTGCCTCCGAAAAATTCAAGTACTCTTAAACCTCACTCACAAGGTGTATATAGTTAATATAATATATAGTTAATAAAAGATGGTAGACACGCGTAGCCGATCACTAGAAATGTGTCTTCCTAACTAACTTTCTGATGAAGGGGGAGGAGGGGGAAGGTGCCTCCGAAAATTTCAAGTACTCTAAACCTCACTCACAAGGTGTATATAGTTAATATAATATATAGTTAATAAAAGATGGTAGACACGCGTAGCCGATCACTCACTGGAAATGTCTTCCTAACTAACTTTCTGATGAAGGGGGAGGAGGGGGAAGGTGCCTCCGAAAAATTCAAGTACTCTAAAACCTCACTCACAGGGTGTATATAGTTAATAAAAGATGGTAGACACGCGTAGCCGATCACTGGAAATGTCTTCCTAACTAACTTTCTGATGAAGGGGGAGGAGGGGGAAGGTGCCTCCGAAAATTTCAAGTACTCTTAAACCTCACTCACAAGGTGTATATAGTTAATATAATATATAGTTAATAAAAGATGGTAGACACGCGTAGCCGATCACTAGAAATGTGTCTTCCTAACTAACTTTCTGATGAAGGGGGAGGAGGGGGGAAGGTGCCTCCGAAAATTTCAAGTACTCTAAACCTCACTCACAAGGTGTATATAGTTAATATAATATATAGTTAATAAAAGATGGTAGACACGCGTAGCCGATCACTTGGAAATGTCTTCCTAACTTTCTGATGAAGGGGGAGGAGGGGGAAGGTGCCTCCGAAAAATTCAAGTACTCTTAAACCTCACTCACAAGGCGTGTCTGTCTACCATCTATGAACCTCTCAGGGGTAAGTCACCTTCTTCTATTTCTATCTCTCTCTCTCTCTGTCTGTCCTTTCCCCATTAATTGTTTTAATAAACATGACAATGTCATTTCCTGACTCATATATATATATATATATATACACCTTCACCTATTTTTGGGAGGTGCGTGTACTGGGGTCGAAGACCTTGGGGCATATGGCAAGAGTTGTGCTCCGCTAATCTCATTGGATCAGTCGGGATGCCAACTGCCTCCTAAAACTGGTGGAGACACGGAAATGGGAATGCTGCGACCTCACAGCAAACTCGTCTCCCCCCTGTCATTCACAGGGAAGGGCGTGAAAATAGTAGTAGCCCACATAATGCCCCCCCGACCTTCCTGATGCAGGTTTTCCAGGGGTTTCCCCCCCCCCTGCATCTCTTTAGAGTGAAACACCGAGAGGAGGATAGGATCCTTAATTCATAGCCCGGGGGTCCCCCTAAGTAGCCCTTTCTAGTAGGTTACCTTGCTCTTCCTTCCGCATCATCCCCCCCTTTTCAATTCCCTTCCTATGCTATTAATATTATAAATAAATATAAATCTTTTTTTTGGAAAATTTCGGAACATTTTTTTCTACAAGTAATTGTAAATCTTTTTTAATTGAAAATTTCGGAACATTTTTATCTACAAGTAATTGTGAATCTTTTTTAATTGAAATTTCGGAACATTTTTATCTACAAGTAATTGTAAATCTTTTTTAATTGAAAATTTCGGAACATTTTTATCTACAAGTAATTGTAAATCTTTTTTAATTGAAAATTTCGGAACATTTTTATCTACAAGTAATTGTAAATCTTTTTTAATTGAAAATTTCGGAACATTTTTATCTACAAGTAATTGTAAATCTTTTTAATTGAAAATTTCGGAACATTTTTATCTACAAGTAATTGTAAATCTTTTTTAATTGAAAATTTCGGAACATTTTTATCTACAAGTAATTGTAAATCTTTTTTAATTGAAAATTTCGGAACATTTTTATCTACAAGTAATTGTAAATCTTTTTTAATTGAAAATTTCGGAACATTTTTATCTACAAGTAATTGTAAATCTTTTTTAATTGAAAATTTCGGAACATTTTTATCTACAAGTAATTGTAAATCTTTTTTAATTGAAAATTTCGGAACATTTTTATCTACAAGTAATTGTAAATCTTTTTTAATTGAAAATTTCGGAACATTTTTATCTACAAGTAATTGTAAATCTTTTTTAATTGAAAATTTCGGAACATTTTTATCTACAAGTAATTGTAAATCTTTTTTAATTGAAAATTTCGGAACATTTTTATCTACAAGTAATTGTAAATCTTTTTTAATTGAAAATTTCGGAACATTTTTATCTACAAGTAATTGTAAATCTTTTTTAATTGAAAATTTCGGAACATTTTTATCTACAAGTAATTATAAATCCTTTTTTTTGAAAATTTCGGAACATTTTTATCTACAAGTAATTGTAAATCTTTTTTAATTGAAAATTTCGGAACATTTTTATCTACAAGTAATTGTAAATCTTTTTTAATTGAAAATTTCGGAACATTTTTATCTACAAGTAATTGTAAATCTTTTTTAATTGAAAATTTCGGAACATTTTTATCTACAAGTAATTGTAAATCTTTTTTAATTGAAAATTTCGGATCATTTTTATCTACAAGTAATTGTAAATCTTTTTTAATTGAAAATTTCGGAACATTTTTATCTACAAGTAATTGTAAATCTTTTTTAATTGAAAATTTCGGAACATTTTTATCTACAAGTAATTGTAAATCTTTTTTAATTGAAAATTTCGGAACATTTTTATCTACAAGTGATTATAAATCCTTTTTTTAAAAAAAATTTCGGAACATTTTTATCTACAAGTAATGATAAATCATTTTTTTCAAAATTTCGGAACATTTTTATCTACAAGTAATTGTAAATCTTTTTTAATTGAAAATTTCGGAACAATTGCACCTACAAGTAATTATACTTCCTTTTTTTTACATGGAAAATTTGGGGAACATTTTCATGTGCAAGTAACCTTCAGGTCCGTGTGTGTGTATTGGGAGGGGAAACAAATATACCGGGGTGACTTGGTGACGCAGCATTCCCTTCTCCATAGCTTGGCGGCTGACCTCTGACCCGACCCGACTTTTCCAATGAGAGCAGCCGACAAGTGGTTGCTTGTGTGACTCTGCTCCTCGGAATTCTTACTTTTAGAGCAAGACTCCTTGATGATGATGATGTGTATATATATATATGACATGGTCGAGGGAGGGTGAAAGTGTCTCGTAAACGAGGCCCTTTGAAAATCCTTTCCAAAGGACGTAATCAAGGAGCACGGGGCCAGGTCATTCAACTCTTCCCCCCTCCACCTCACCAACTTTCCCAGAAACCATCACGTGGCGGCGGCTGCGGAGGAAATACGAGGCTTCCAGGGTTGCAGAACTATGGCCCTAACCCTCTGATTAAACCCTCGGGGTTTCTCCTCCACGTGTCCATTTTCTTTCTTTCTTTTTTTCTTTCTTTTTCTTTCTTTCATTCTTTCTTTCTTTCTTTCTTTCTTTCTTTCTTTCTTTCTTTCTTTCTTTCTTTCTTTCTTTCTTTCTTTCTTTCTTTCTTTCTTTCTTTATTTATTTCTTTTTTCTTTCTAATCCTCGGCTATTTCCAGGTCCTTCAGGTAATCTGCGACCCTCTGTTGTAAAGTTGTGTCGCCGACCTTGCGGCTCATTAAAATCTGACAGCGCCCTTCGGACCCCCCTTTTTCCACCCCTACATCTTTCATCTTCTTCAAATAAATATCGGAAGCAGTTTCTATTTTCTTCTATTTGGATGATGTGAACATCTTTCTTAGCAAGACATTTTGTCTTCCTAAAGTTTTTCCTTCTCTTCTTCACGAGGAATGCGTATCTAACATTTCCATTTATATTTATTCCCCGGTTAAAGTATATTTTCATTCCAATTTTTCTTTCAAAAAAAAAATAAACGGAAAAATGTTTTCTATTTTTTTACTGTATTTTTGATTTAATCGACGAATTATTTTCTTAACTTATTAATAATTATTTCTTAGCGATGATGAATTATTTTTTTTAAATTTAATTGCGTTTCGATTAAGAAAGTAGACAATATTTGCCTTCTTGTGCTTCTGTGTGTTTTTCCCTGGAAGACATTTTACTTCATAAAGTTTCTTTCTAATATTTCCAAATATTTTCTTCCCCGGTAAAGAAGTATATTTTCTTCTTTAAAAAAGACAGTAATGGAAAAGAACATTTCTCTTCTTTTCCCTGTGCTTTTGATTTCTTCTATAAATTTTCTTTTCTAATCTTATTAAAAATGATTTATTAGCGATGTATAACACTTGATGAATTACTATTTCATAAAGTAAGTTGTTTTCCTAATGGAAATGAGACATTGTTCCTTTCTTGTGCTTCTGTTAGTTTTTTTTGTTTTGTTTTCCCTGGAAGATATTTTTTGTCGATAACACTTTATCTTCATAATAAAATAAAAAATGTTTTTTTTAATTTTTATACGTATTTTTCCTCCCAGCTGCTTTATAATAGTAATTTTTTCCCCTGTTATTTTTGGGTTTTTTATATACGTCTCCATTGTCGGTATTGCCTGTGTGTGTGTGTCTGTTCTAGAGACAAGGGATGGGATTGGCCGAACCCCTGTAAGAGTTGATATTAAAGCGGATGGGGAGGGTGAGGTGAAGAGGAGATGAGATGGACCCGACCTTGGATCTCCCGCCCCCGCCCTTAAAAGTCTTGGACAAACAAAGCCCTTGTGGTGGCCGCTCAATATGGCGATTCCAGGCGTAATGGCCGCCGCGGACCTGACCCCCGAAAATAGACCTGATCCTCTTTATTGTAACGTACTTCTCGAAACTCTCCTCTGTATACTTGGCAACTCAATGGAGGATTTCACTTGATATCTCAATAAGAATGTCAAGAGCATTATACATTATAAGTGCAATATTAAATCCTTTTAAAAAAATAATAACGAATAATTATTAAAAGTAATCACCAACAAAAAATAAAGAACCGCCGAGAAACGAGATCAATTTATTTTCCTAAAATAGAAAAAATTAAAAGAACGGAAAAAATTAAGATAAAAAAACCCCTAAATAAAAAGTAACAAAATTTCCCCAAAATTTTCAGACTTCATTATTTTTTAACAATTTCAAAAAAGGAGGAAGAGGAGGAATAATGTTCTGAATCACTAAAAATGTAAAATAATCTTATCAATATTGTAAATTAGGACGAAAGAAAATATAATATTATCAAGGAAAAATATTTTTCCGAGGGAAAACAAAAAAATCGCAAGGAATAATTCACGAATCTTTTTAAAATTTAATATAATATTAACAACAGTTAAAAATTTAGAAACAGGGGGATGATATTGATCAGAAAATACAACGCAATCAGGGAAATATCTTCAAGGGAAAACGGGAAAAACTAAAATCACGAGGAGGAAAATGTTCCGAATCACTAAAAATGTAAAATAATCTTAGCAATAGTCAAAAATATAGTAAATTAGGACGAAAGATGTTGATCAGAAAATACAATATCATCAAGGAAAAATATTTTTTCGAGGGAAAATAAAAATAAAATTGCAAGGGTAATATGTCCCGAATCTTTTAAAAATGTAATTTAATATTAGCAACAGTTAAAAAATATAGAAGCAATACGACGCAATCAGGGAAATATCTTCAAGGGAAAAAGGGAAAAACTAAAATCACGATGAGGAAAAATTGTCCCGAATCATTAAAAATGTAAAATAATCTCAGCAATAGTCAAACATATTGTAAATTAGGACGAAAGATGTTGATCAGAAAATACAATATTATCAAGGAAAAATATTTTTTCGAGGGAAAATAAAAATAAATCACAAGGATATGACCCGAATATTTAAAAAATTTAATTCAATATTAGCAACAGTTAAAAATATAGCAAATTAGGAGGAAAGACATTAATCAGAAAATACAATGTAATCAAGGGAAAAATATCTTCGAGGGAAAACAAAAACACAGAAAATCACTATGTTGTTGTTAGAGTGAGAGAGATCCCTAATTGAAGGTATGGAGGAGCAGCTGGGGCTAGGGATGGGATGAGGTGATGTGGGGGTGAGAAAGGTTAATTTGAAGCGTTATCGCCAAACTTGAGCGGAAACGCGCAATTTTGTCGAGAGAATGGAGAAAACTGAACTTTGCCACGTTCGAGTGCTCCATTAATCTCAATCAGACAGAGAGAGAGAGAGAGAGAAGAGGAGAGGCGGCGCAACCCACGGGGCAGATTACTTATCAATACCACCCACAGTCAGCCATTTTATCCGACGGAAAGCGGATATTACATAAAAACAAGTAGAACCAAGGGGGAGGAAAAAAAATAGAGGAAACAACACAAATTACAATTACGTTTCCAAAAATCCGGTTTCCTTTAATTTTTTTTTCTTTTTTAGAAAAAAACAACAACACAGTCCTAAACGTTTTATTTTCCCTTATCCTCCACGAAAAACTCTAAAATTTCCCCCGCGAAAAAT
This sequence comes from Eucriotettix oculatus, assembly GCA_034510155.1. NCBI lineage: Eukaryota > Metazoa > Arthropoda > Insecta > Orthoptera > Tetrigidae > Eucriotettix > Eucriotettix oculatus. The sequence goes on from CM067379.1 coordinate 1,351,159, forward strand.
TACTTTAATTTTTTTTGGTTTTCTAAAAATTACCTACACTGCATATTGTAACCTTTTAATGAGGCTCTGTTTTTTTTTAACTTTTAAGTTAACTTAGCACCTATAATAAATAACAAGATAGTTTACAATAAATAAATTAAATCAACCCCACCTTTGTCACGCTTTATTATTTTTTTTTAAAAAAAACAAACATTTTTTAAACGACGTTTCGTCTCTGCAAAACGCGGGCGTCACTTTTTTTTTAATTTACGATTTTTAATTGGGGGATTTTTTTGAGGATTTTTTTTTCAGATTTAATCCCCTTTATACGCGGCTTCAAGTAGTTTATTTGATATTTGATGAATTGGCGTCTCTCCTTCTCTCTCTCTTCTCTCCTCTCTCTGTTTTCTCTCTTCTCTTTTTTCTTCTCTCTCTCTAGTCTCCTCTCTCTTGTGTCTCTCTTCTCTCTCTCTGTTTTCTCTCTTTTCTCCCTCTTCTTTTTCCCTTCTCTCTCTCTCTTCCCTCTCTCTTCTGTCTCTTATCTCGCTCTACTCTCTTCTCTCTTCTATCTATCTTCTCTCTCTACTCTCTTCTCTCTTCTGTCTCTTATCTCGCTCTACTCACCTTTCTCTTGTGTCTTTCATCTCTCTCTGTTTTCTCTCTTCTCTTTTTTTCTCTTCTCTCTCTCTCCTCTCCTCTCTCTTGTGTCTTTCATCTCTCTCTGTTTTCTCTCTTTTCTCTTGTGTCTCTCTTCTCTCTCTACTCTCCTCTCACTTGTGTCTCTCTTCTCTTTCTCTGTTTTCTTCCATTTCTTTTTCTCTTCTCTCTCTCTTCTCCTCTCCTCTCTCTCTTCCTGACCCATAGAGACCTTTTTTCCCCCCTCCGCCGCTGACGTGTACAAGGAGGGCTAAAAGACAAATTAAAGGAAAAAAACAACCACGACAACGACGGCCATTTTGCGTCTAATCCCTTTTGCGCCTAATTTCTCTTCGGATTAACCCTCAGTAAACGTTGTAATTTCCTTCCTGTTTCCTCTATTTCCCTCCCTCCTTCGTCCCTTTCCCCCTCTACTCTCCCAAATATTTTCTCTCTCTCTTTTTTCCAACACACACTCACGGACCTCCAAAGCTGTGAAATGTTTCTCTACTTTATTTAATTTCCCCCATTTTTTTTAAAGGAGGGAAAAAAAGGGGGCAGCGTGAACGTTGGCTTCTTTTTCTTTTTCAAAGCGTCGACGCAAACACCCCATAATTAATTAAATCTTTCGTAAAGTTTCCCGTGCGTCTCTCTCTCTCTCTCTCTCTCTCTCTCTCCTTCCTTCTTTATCACACACATATATTAAATTCCCCCGGTCGTTTTCCTACCCGCTGTTGATTTTTTTTCCTTCTAACTTCACCTGCATTTTGCATTTAATTGTTATGTATTTCACGGAGTTATATATATATATATATATATATATATATATATTAAATGCCTTCCTTTTTGTTCCCATAAACCTTCCAATCTCTGTGAAGCGTCTCCACGAACCCGTGACCTTACATTTTTTTCCCGCAGTTACGTATAATGACGTTCGTCTAACGAAAGTGTCACTGAAAGAGTCAATTGATAGGTAATAAGGTGAGGAGGAGGAGGAGGTAAAGAGGGACGGTTAAAAAAGTTGAAAATAACAGTTAATGTAAAGGAATACATCAGAGAGATAGAGATAGGGAGGGAGAGAGAGAGATAAAGAGAGAGAGAGCTAGATAGAGATAGAGATAGAGAGAAAAAGAGATAGAGAGAGAGAAATAGAGATAGATAGATATAGAGAGAGATAGAGATAGACAGAGATAGAGAAAGAGAAAGAAATAGAGATAGACAAATAGATAGGTAGAGAGATAGAGATAGAGAGAGAAATAGAGATAGATAGATATAGACACAGAGAGAGAGATAGAGAGAGAGAGAGAGAGATAGATAGAGAGACAGAGAGAGAGATAGATAGAGAGAGAGAGAAATAGATAGATAGATAGATAGAGAGAGAGAGAAATAGATAGACAAATAGATAGATAGAGAGAGATAGAGAAAGAGAAAGAAATAGAGATAGATAGATATAGAGACAGATAGAGAGAGAGGAAGAGAAGAGAAATAGAGTTGATAGAGAAAGATAGAGATAGATAAAGACATAGATAGAGAGAGATAGAAAGAGAGAAACAGAGTTGATAGAGAGAGAGAGAGAGAGAGAGAGAGAGAGAAATAGATAGATATAGAGAGATAGAGAGAGAGGAAGAGAGAGAGAAATAGAGTTGATAGAGAGAGATAGAGATAGATAAAGAGATAGAGAAAGAGAAAGACATAGAGATAGATAGATATAGAGACAGATAGAGAGAGAGGAAGAGAAGAGAAATAGAGTTGATAGAGAGAGATAGAGATAGATAGAGAGATAGAAAGAGAGAAATAGAGATAGATAGATAGATAGATAGATAGATAGATAGATAGATAGATAGATAGATAGATAGATAGATAGATAGAAATAGAGATAGGTAGATAGAGAGGGAGATAGAGAAAGATATAGATAAAGAGAGAGAGAGAAATAGAGATATATAGATAGATTGAAATAGATAGATAGATAGAGAGAGAGAGTGAGGGCGAGAAAAATAGAAACGAAACGTCTAAACAGGAAAACTAAATAAATAAAATAAGTTGCCAACAATTCTGTAGTTAATAGCGTAAGGAAGGAAAATATTGAAGAAAAGACGTGGATCTCTCGTTCAAGATGGCGGCCAAAGGAATTGCACTTTTTGGTGTGAGTCGCTTCACAGGTAATTAGGAGAGGATATAAAGAAAAGGTTAAAACAATGAATGAACAATGAATGGAAAAAGAAATCATATATCAAAGGAAGAGGAAGAATAGAAACGAAACGTAGGAATAGAAGAAGTAAATAAACAAGTTATTAAGAAAAGGGAATATTGAAGGGGAAAGAGAGAGAGAGAGAGAGAGAGAGGCAAGATGGCCGCCCGCCGCCTTGAAGAAGGAGAATCGCCCTTCCGGGACTTGAACTGACCAACTTTGAAGTAGTTTTTCTCCCGAGGCTTGAAAGACATAAATAACACTCAGCAGCAGCAGCAGCAGTGAGAGGAAGGAACAAGACGACCCCTAAAGGGGCAATTCCGCAACAGTTTCTCACAAGTGGAGGAGACGGAGGAGAGAGGGAAACAAATAATAATACGCCAGGGGGAAGAAGAAAAAGAAAAAGACAAATAATAACTCTCTAAACGTCAAGAAATTGTTGATTAGCTGGAGGAGAAACTTTAAACCCTCTAGGTGCGAAATATAAAGATGAAGGAAATAAAAACACACACCATTTTAAAGAGGAGGGGGAGGGAAACCTCCTGGGCATAGGGAAAAAAATCTTAACACAAGCACAAACTCAAATAAAACTACAGTCAATTTAGAAGATAAAAAAAATGAGGTTGAAGCCAAAGAAACATTTTTTTAAAAAAAAATTCGGGGGGACACAAAAATAACATTTTCATTATTTTTTCTTCCATTACCATTTTTTTTAAATTTCTCGTCAGATGACGAAGGAAACGTTGAAAAGATTAGAAGCAAGAAAAGGGACAAGAGAAGAGAAGAGGAGGAGAAGGGGCGGAAAAACAACGTAATATTAACGATAATTTAAACGAAACGTAACTTCAGAGAGAGGAAAAGAAAATTGTCAACAGAATTCAGAAACGAATAATATAAAAATATATTGTAAAAAAAACGTAATAGTAGAGGAGACAAAAAAGAGAAAAAACAGTTGGAAGGATGAATAATATATTGAAAAAATATAATAGTAGAGGAGAAAAAAAGAGAAAAAATTGTTGGAAGGACGAATAATATAAAAATATATTGTAAAAGCGTAATAAAAGAGGAGAAAGAAAGAGAAAAAATTGTTGGAAGGACGAATAATATAAAAATATATTGTAAAAGCATAACAGAAGATGAGAAAAAAGAGAAAAAATTGTTGGAAGGACGAACAATAAAAAATATATTGTAAAAACCGTAATAGTAGAGGAGAAAAAAGGAGAAAAAATTGTTGGAAGGACGAATAATATAAAAATATATTGTAAAAAACGTAATAGTAGAGGAGACAAAAAAAGAGAAAAAATTGTTGGAAGGACGAATAATATAAAAATATATTGTAAAAAATGTAATAGTAGAGGAGAAAAAAAGAGAAAAAATTGTTGGAAGGACGAATAATATAAAAATATATTGAAAAAATATAATAGTAGAGGAGACAAAAAAAGAGAAAAAATTGTTGGAAGGACGAATAATATAAAAATATATTGTAAAAACCGTAATAGTAGAGGAGACAAAAAAGAGAAAAAATTGTTGGAAGGACGAATAATATAATAATATCATTTGACGAAAAATTTTAACAAAATGGTAATGGATAAAAAAGTTAAAAATGTTATTTTTGTCCCCCCGGAATATTTTTTTTTAAAAAAATCCTTTCTTTGGCTTCAACCTCATTTTTTTTCTATCTTCTCAACTGACTGTAGTTTTATTTGAGTTTGTGCTGAGTGTTAAGATTTTTTCCCTATGCCCAGGAGGTTTCCCTCCCCCCTCCCACTCCCCTCCCCCCTCCCTCACCCTTAAAATTGTGTGTGTTTTTATTTCCTTCCCGGATCCTCCATCTTTATATTCCAGAATATTTTTTTTCTCCTTTGATTACGTCTTGATTTGTTATTCGCATTCAACCCCTATTCTATTTCCCCTTGGCATTGGCCTTCAGCCTGTCTCTCTCTCCCTCTCTCTCTTCCTCCCCTTTGTTGTCGCCGACGTCGCCCAAAGCGTTTCGTCGCGCGTGACTGAGCAATTGGCATCTTCAGCCATGCGTTGGGGGGGGGAAAAAAATTTTTTTTCTCTCTAGTTTTCCACCTCGTCGTCCTCGTCCTCCTTTTAGAGCCATCTGTCGGTCACCGCGGTCAAACAAACGTTTAAAAAAAAATTTAGACGTAAATAGTTGACGCTCACTATAATAGATGGCAGCAGCGTCTATATAAATAAGATCGGTCCTTTCCAGTGCCTCTGTTGTTGTTGTTGTTGTGGTATTCTGTTCCTGCTTCCGTATAACCCAATATCCTCCTCCCCCTAATCAGCTCAGCGTATTCCATCCTTTGCCTCCCTCTTCTGTTCTATCTTCCCTCTAATGCAAAGAGCCCCCTTTTGTGTCTTGAAAACGTGGCCCTATTAATCTATTCCCTTCAAAGGTCCTCCATATTGTATTTTCTCTCTCTTCCACCCCCCTTATTTGTGTTAAAACCTTCCTGGTTAGTTACACCCCTATCTATCCATCCATCCACCTCACATCATCTGTCTCGTTCTCCTACAGCACCACATGTCTTACGGCTTCTATTATTTTCCTTTTTCTTTTTTTTTCCTCTCTCTCAACTCCTACCGTCCACGTTTACGCTCACACACCCATATATAACGCGGCCCACGCTCTGAAACCCAACATTTCCTAATATTCACACATCCATTAGCAGTAAGTAAATTCCTGTTCCTTCCTCGCTATCCTGTGCCTATCCTACTCTAGTAGCAGAATTCCTTAACACTATATCCCTTCTTTCTCCCCCTCCCCCTAATCTAACAGCCTTTGTTATCCCACTGTTTTCCCCACACACTACACTCCATTTCACCTCTTGGTTGTTTTCCCCTCCCTCCCCCCTCTATTAATCCCTCATGTTGGTGAACTCTTCCTCTCTCTCTCTCTCTCTCTCTCTCTCTCTCTCGTCAGGACCACGTTCACGCCCACTTATTATGGCTTTCCCAAGTCTTCTCCTGACTCTCCCCTAATATCATCATCGGCAAAACCCTTACAGTTTTTTAAATTTCTCCTTCTCCTTCCTTCCTTCCTTCCTTCCTTGCAGCAGTATGATTCCTTTTTTCCCCCATATTTTTCCCCTTTAACTTCCTTCATCGCCTGTTCTATACATATATATGTAGCGGTTAATGAGCGTGGACTGCTGCATCCTTCCTAGTCCTTATTCTCCTTTCTCGGTTTTTGCTCTCTCTCTCTCTCTCTCTCTCTCTCTCTGTGTGTCCCTTTCTTTCTCTCTCTCTCATTTTCTCTCTCTATCTTTCCCTTTTTACCTTTCTTTCCTCTCTCTCTCATCTTTCTTCTCTCTTCTATCTTTCCCTTTCTTTCTTTCTTTTTCTCTCTCTTCTCTCATCTTTCTTCTGTCTTTCTCTTCTTTCTTCTCTCTTTCTTTTTTCTTGTCTTTCTCTTTCTTTCTTTCTCTTTCTTTCTTCTTCTTTATTTACTTTCATTTCTTTCTTTCTTCTGTTCTTCTTTCTATTCTTTATTTCGTTCTTTGTGTCTTCTCTTTCTGTCTGTCTTTCTTGTTTTATTATTTACTTTCTCTGTCCTATATTTATTCGTATGTATGCTGGATTGATTTAGTATATATTATATATATATATATATATATACACTTTTCTTTTACTAATTTATTTTTTAAGTTTATTTGTCTTTAACAATTATGTGCTACTTTATTATTTTGTTCATTTTTAATTTTTAATGTATCATGACCGTACGTATCCTCCTATTTCCCTCTCAATCGACGAAGACTAATGGGAAAAAAACAACAACAATAAATCTAAATAATCTGTGTACTCTTAATTTTCTTTTTTTTTTAAAAAAAAAGGAAAGAATCCTGAACAGTGTGTTCCAGTTCACATTATCAGAGGCTTTATTTTTCTTTTTTTGTTGCTGTTGTTTTTGGTAACACAACTCCCCCCTTGAAGGTACTTGGATCAGTGTAAAGACGAACAGAAGGACGGACAGACAGAAGTATGCGGGTTTAATGAGATGGCGCTCGCTGTTGTTATATTAAATTGGTAACCTGATGATACGCGCGCTGACGTCACACAGTCTCTCTCCTTCTCTCTCTCTCTCTCTCTCTCTCTCCTCTTTAATTATATGAGCGGGGGAAAATTAAAATAAAATAAAAAATAAAAAGTAGTAGCGACAAGCAGCGAGATGAAAGGTAAAGCTCGGCATTCGCTTCTCCTCTAAAAGCTTCCAGCCATATTGTAACTAAATACTGCGCTTCCAGGATAAAGACTCTTCTACTCTCTCTCTCTCTCTCTCTCTCTCTCTCTCTCTCTCTATCTCTTTCTCCTTCTCTCTCTCTGTATCTCTCTCTCCTTCTCTCCATCTCTCACCTTCTCTGTCTCTCTCTCCCTTTCCTGTTCTTGGGATTTTATTACAACAACCCTCCCCCGCCTCCCTTTCCCTCCCTCCCTCCCTCCTCCTCCTCCTCCCACGTAAAGGGAACGAAACACACCTCCATATTATTTAATAATAAAGTTGAACAAAGTTTAAAACAACGCCGCAGCAGCAGTTGGTTAATTAAACTGGCGCCCATTTTTATCATTTATGTTTTAAAAAAAACACGCTCTCTCAATTTATTTTTACCCCCTTCCAACTTTTTATTTGCGGTCCCCATTAAAAATATTATTTCAATTTCTTTCTATTATCTTTCTTTTTTTTTGTAAAGCGAAACACTTATATTTTTTTTTCCTTTTCAACTTTCTTTGATTTTTCCCAGCTTTTATTTTTTCCTATTTTCGGGAAGGATTTTCCTTTCTCACGTGACGACGAGTGTGTTTCTCTCTTTCTCTCTCTCTCTCTCTCCCCCTCTCCCCGATAAGTGATGCTTTCCACTCAAGCCATTCAGCCCTCGGCTTTCCTCTCGACTTTCTTTCACTTTTTCAGCTTTATTTTTCCAATTTTTTTTTTCCATTTCAACTTTCCTTGACTTTTCCTAGCTTTATTTTTCCTATTTTCAGGAAGGTTTACAAATACTTACTTTACCACGAAGCCTGTATATATATATATATATGTAAAGCGAATCACTAATTTTTGTTTCAAAACAAAATGGGCGAGTTTCATCATGAATGATAAGAAATCAGTCAGAGAGGTTCAGCTCTAAGGTCAAGCATCGCTGCCCTTGTTCTCTCTCTCTCTCTACACCAGAGATATTATCAGCCTTCTTTCCTCCAGAGGTTAAAAATAGTAACTACAAAGAGCTTCTTCGTCGGTGGTGAAGCAGAGAGTAAAAACTATTGTCTTTGTAAAATGGCGGCGCTGCTGCTGCTGTTGTTTTACTCTCTGGTGCTACAGGATTTTCTTAATCTTCTAGTATTTAAATCAAGGTTCTAAATCTAAATCTAAATATGCTGTTCAAGTCACTAGTAATCTCTTTCTCTCTCTGTTCCTTCTCTCTCTCTTCTCTCTCTCTTCCTTCTCTCTCTTCCTTCTCTCTTCTCACCTCTCTCTTCTCTTCTCTCTCTCTTCTCTCTCTTCTCTTCTCTCTCTCTTCTCTCTCTGTTCCTTCTCTCTCTTCTCTCTCTCTTCCTTCTCTCTGTTCCTTCTCTCTCTTCTCTCCTTTCTCTTCTCTTCTCTCTCTGTTCCTTCTCTCTCTCTTCTCTCTCTCTTCTCTTCTCTCTCTCTTCTCTCTCTTCTCTCTCTGTTCCTTCTCTCTCTCTTCTCTCTCTGTTCCTTCTCTCTCTTCTCTCTCTCTTCCTTCTCTCTGTTCCTTCTCTCTCTCTTCCTTCTCTCTCTTCCTTCTCTCTCTCTTCTCTCCTCTCTCTTCTCTCTTCTCTCCCTCTTCTCTCCCTCTTCTCTCTCTTCTCTCCCTCTTCTCTCTCTGTTCCTTCTCTCTCTCTTCCTTCTCTCTCTCCTCTCTCTTCTCTTGTCTCTCTCTCTTCTCTCCCTCTTCTCTCTGTCTTCTCTCTCTCTTCTCTCCCTCTTCTCTCTCTATTCTCTCCCTCTTCTCTCTCTATTCTATCTCTCTCTCTCTTCTCTGTAAAACTATCCTCTTTGTAAAATGGCGGCGCTGCTGCTGCTGCTGTTTCACTACTCTCTGGTGCTACAGGGATTTTTCTCTTTATCGTCCTCCTTTCCTAGTATTTTAAATCAAGGTTGTTCCTGCTGCTGCTGCTGCTGCCAACCTTGTAAAAAATACCACACAACAACATCAGCACAACATATCTTTAAAATTTCTATTCAGTTTTATCTGCTCTTTAGTTTGTCTCTTTCATGTATATGGCGGCGCTGCTGCTGCTGGAGCAAGGACAGTTTCCTTCCTGGTCCAAGTAGTAGTTCAAAACTCCTCCATTGCTGTGTTCCTCAGTGTGTGTGTGTCCCTGGTGTTGTGTTTATATTGACTTTTGTCTATATATACATTTTCTTTTACTAATTTATTTTAAGTTTATTTGTCTTTAACAATTATGTACTTTATTATTTTGTTCATTTTAAATTTTTAAATGTATGACGTAGTATCCTCCTCCTATTTCCTCTCAATCGAGGATTAATGGAAACAACAATAAATCTAAATCTAAAATCTAAATCTTAATTCAGTCGTGATTCAGGAGGGAAAGCAAAAAAAATTTTTTTTCTTCCCGGTTCGATGACAGTTCGCAGTTAGTTTCCCTCCGCTCCCCCTCTCTGTTTGTTCCTGGGTCGACAGAATATTTTCTCTCTCTCTTCACATTTTTCTCCCTCCCTCCCTCCCTCCCTCCCTCCCTCCCCTTCTCCCTACCTCTCCAACCCCTAATTTTCGCCGCAGGAAAACTGAAATGTATTAAACAGATGAAAAGTGTAAAAGAGTTTAACAGCTGCTGCGACTTAAACTATTGGCGGGCGACGTCACTGAGAATTAATTAGTAATATTTTCCTAAACAATCTTAACAGGAGTTGTTAATTGTGGTTGTTGTTGTTGTTGTGGTCTGATCTTCGCTGAACCTCTCTTGCGCGAGCCTTTTCATTTCCCTCGGAACGTCCCACATCATCAGCTTTGCTCGTTTCCGTCCCTTGGCCTTCCTCTGTTCACTTTCCCCTGTAATGCTAATTTCACAATACTCCCTCATGTGTGTGTGTCAATGCGTCGGCCTATTAATCTATCCCCTTCAAAAATCCTTCGTAATGTTCTTGTTCTCTCTTTCTTCCTTACCGTTTATTCTGTTTAGAACCGTCCTGCGCAGTTACACAACTACCACGTCTTCCCCCGTAATCTGCTTAGCGTATTCCATCATCATCCCCTGGCCACACTCTCTCCCTCCCTCCCTCTCTATCTCTCTCTCTTTCTCTATATCTCACTATCTATCTCTATCTTTATATAGTAGACGATCCTGCGTTCCTCCGTATTCGAGGATTTAAATGCTTTTTGGGCGCCAGGTATTTTTTAATAAAAATACCAAAAAAATTGTATTTTAATAGCTTTAATCCATTTCAGAACATGAGAAAAATTATCACTACAGGGCGTGGTCTTTCCTTCTCCTTCATCCACTACCCCATGACGACTCCCTAAAGTCTCGCCAGACTCCATTGCAACTCGCAAGCTTGGCCCGCATTGTTGCGTGTAACTATTCATGTTACAATATATATATATATTGTAACATGAAAAGTTCACTTCCCCTGAAATCCTAATTTTTTACAAGACTCATCCCGTTTCATCCTATCACCCTCCTCCCCCCACCCCTTATTCTCTTGGTCAAAGTCATCTAGGATTTTCTCCAGGAAGTTTCTCCAGGATTTCAAACTAAGCGAAACTTCAAATTAAATAGGTAGATAGATAGATATGTTATCCCTTCCTCCCCGTCCCCCCCTGGGGGTGTGTATGGAATTTGGAACAACTTCACCGCGGTGCTCCTTTAGAACTTCACAGCACAGTAACAAATAAATCATCTTTTTTTTTGTTGAGGATATTCTTATTAAGGATGATGAAGATGTTGTGTGTATAATATTAGGACAAGGATGTTTCGCCTGCAAGTTAGTCTTCCTGCAGCAGCGGCGCTTACGTTGTGTTGCATAACCCGCAGGCGCTTAACACGAGAAATTGATTTATTTTGGGGGGATGAGGGAAAGGGGAGGGGAGAGGGGAGGGAAGGGGAGGGGGGACAAGGGGAGGGGGGAGGGGTTATTTTGAAGCCGTCATCAAATATTGACCGGATCAAAATGGTTGCTTGACATCGTCGACCGACCTACGTCAGTCACACGGAAGCTTCCCTTTCACTCCCCTCCCTCTCCCTCCCCTCCCCTCCCCTCCCCTCCCCATCCCTTCCCCTTTTGAAGTAATTCACCAAGTCTAGCCGTGAGTTGAAGGCAAGTGTTTCTCTCTCTCTCATCAGCCTCGTCCCTATGTTCACCTCTGATTCTTCCTTCCTCCTCCTTCAAGGGAACCGGTGGCCTTGGCTTTGCTGGTTGCGAACGTGAAACACGTCATAAAATTTTTGATCGTTATTATTATTATTATTATTGTTCCATTATCCTTGTCAAATCAAGAAGCCGGGTTGAAAACGTCACGTGCCTGAGTAGTTGTTCTTCTTCTTCCAGGTACTTTTTAACGGACCAATTAGGGTTGAGAGAGAGAGACAGACAGACAGAAAGGAAGAAAGGAAGAGAAAAGAAGAATACAGAGAGAGAAACAGAGAAAGAAAGAAAGAAAGAGAGAGAAAGAAAGGAATACAGAAAAAAGAAAGAGAGAGGGAGGAAAAAATTTTGAAAAAAAAGAAAGATAGAGAGAGAAAATGAGAGAAAGGAAGAGAGAGAGGGGGGGGAGGAAATTAAGAGAGAGAGAGAAGCTGAGGTTCGTGAAATCCGCCAGTGAGGTAAACCGTCCACTTAACAGCTACGTACGTCGGGTTCTATAAGCCGCAGGATCTTACACTACGTACATAATGATACTGAAGCGTCACAAGGAACGGCAAAAAAGAGAGAAAAAGAAAGACGGAAAGGAAGAAGTTAAGAAAAAGAGAAAGATAGAGAGAGAGAAACAGAGAATGAAAGAAGTAAAGAGAGGAAGAAAGTAAGAGAGAGGCAAAGATAGAGGGAAAGAAATCGATAAAAATAGAGAAAGGGAGAGAGAGAAAGAGCAAGAGAGGAAGAGAGAGACAGACAAAGAAAGGGACAGAGAAAGAAAGGAAGAGAGAAAAATAGAGACAAAGAAAGATAGAAAGGAAGAAAAAGAGAAAGATAGAGAAAGAGAGAAACTGAGAAAGAAAGAAGTAAAGAGAGGAAGAAGAGAGAAAAGAAAGATAAAAAAGAAAGGAGAAGAGAAAGAAAGAGAGAGAAGAAGAGAGAAACAGAAAAGAAAGGAAAGAAAAGAGAGAGAGGAGAAGGAAAATAAAAGAGAGAAAGATAGAGAGAGATAAACAGAGAAAGAAAAAATTAAAGAGAGGAAGAAAATAAGAGAGGGACAGAGATAGAGAGATAGAAATGGATAAAAATAGAGAAAGGTACAGAGAGAAAAGGGCGAGAGAGAAAGAGAGAGACAGACAAAGAAAGGAACAGAGAAAGAAAGGAAGAGAGAAAAAATAGAGACAAAGAAAGAAAGAAAGAAAGAAAGAAAGAAAGAAAAGGAAGAAAAAGAGAAAGATAGAGAGAGAAAAACTGAGAAAGAAAGAAATAAATAGAGTAAAAATAAGGAATACAGAAAAAAGAAAGAGAAAAAAAGAGGGAGGGAGGGAGTAAGAAATTAAAAAAAGAGAAAGAATGAAAGAAACAGAGAGAGAGAGAGAGAGAGAGAGAGAGAGTGGGGGAGAGTGGGGAAGACGTGAGACGCATCTTCCCTGCTAAACGGCCTTTTGTTATGAATTCCCGTTCCTCGAGTGTCTCCTTCTCCGCCGCCGCCATTTAGAAGGTATTTTACGAGGGATGATTTCAGTGGAGCGTCGAGTTACGCAACCAATTAATCGCTTCCTTTCCTCCTCGTCCCTTGTGTGTGTGAGAGACAAAATGGAAGCCGTTATCTGCGCCGCGTAATGGCGGCCGTCTCAAGTTCCCACGCGGCGCTTCTCTCTCTCTTCCAACGAGGCTTTAAAATTAATTGCGACGTTGCCAGAGGCTCACTCGCTTTTACACGTCGATTATCGTTGACTCTGAGAGGGAGGAAGGGAGAAGGAGGAGAGGGGAGGGGAGGGAGATACAAACATCATTTCCCCTAATCATGTCAGCAGCACGATGACGTCACGCATTTTGATTTCTCATCCTCGATTTCGATTCTCGTACACGACAGTCGACTTACTGAAAAGGAAAAAAAAATGGCTGACATGCGTTTATATTGTTCATTTTTCCTTGTTCTCTGTTTCGCCCGGATATATATATTTTTTCTTGTCTTTTTTCGCGTGTAACTTATTGTCGATTACTTTTCTTTCTCTCCGTTTCTCTTCCTTTCTTCCAACGGTTTTTTTCCCAATGTTTCCCGGTTTTTTTTTCAGTTGGAATTTTTTCCCCCCTTTGACCTTTTCCATTGCACCTTCTTTCTCTCTCCGATAATTTCTTTATTGCTCTTTTCGCTTTTCGCCCTATTCCAACTGTTCCTGCTTCCTGTCTATAACTTTGTGTGTCTGTCTCCCTTTTCGTCTTAGTGACCTTTGCCTCTCTCCTCCCCTCCCTTGTGGCCAAGTCCCCGCCCCCTGTTAATTACCCTAGACAGCTGCTGCTGCTGCTGCGTCACCTAAACTAACCTAATTTCCTCCGCCTCAGGGCTTTGGTCCAGATTCCTCCGCTCTACACACACACACAGGAATATATATGTACAAGGGAACCTTTAATGGGAGGGCGAACGAATTACAACGGTTAGGGAATTGAAAAAGGAAAACGACTTAAAATAAGCCGAGGCAGATAAAGACTTAAGTCAAAAGATTCTTACAAGCGTCTGTATATATATTTATAGAGAGAGAGAGAGAGAGAGGGAGAGAGAATTGAATCAACCAGGGAATAGAATAACTGAAACGGAGACAAAAAAATATATATATAACGTAGGGGAAGCAAGAAAAACTAAACAAAATACGGAAACGTTCAAAGCGAACCGGAATTAATATTTTTAATAAATTGTGTAAAGCGGGGGAAATGAATCTAAAGGGACGAAAAGATATTTCTTACTGACTTAAAACTGGAAAAAAAGATTCACGAGAAGCAAATTTAAAAATACAACGAGGTATAGAGAAGCTAGAAAATGAATAAACAGTAAAAAAATAATAAAAAGAAGCAGGAGGAGGAGGAGGAAGGGAAGGCAAGAAAAATCGAAAAAATAACGGCGGGGGTAGGAAAAAAAATTACATTGCAAGAATAACGAGGAGAGGAAAGAACATAAGGATGGAAAACAATGAAACGACTATAAAAATTGCCGAGGAAGACAAACAAAATATTCAGAATAAATTGAAACGGAAAAAAAGGGATTAGAAGCGAAGGGTGAAGAAATACAATTAGGAATGATTAAGAAGGCAGACAAAAAAACTATATAATTAAAGAAGGTGGAAAACTAATGCGAGGAATTAGAGAAATAAGATATCCTAAATTATAAGGAAATAACAAAAGAGAACGTGTCGCGAGTAAAAAAGAATGACTTGTGAGAAATTTAAAAATAAAAAAAGAGAACAGCGCAAGGGAAAAAATGAAAAAACAAATATAGATAGGTTTAATTAAAGGGATAGAAAGGGAGAAAGGGAGGAGGGAATGAAATGAAGGTAGGAGGGAGGGAAATGAGCTCAAAGCATACAGTAATACAAGTAAATGACCAGAGCTGGCTGCTGAGGAATATCCTGAGGAAAAAAAGGAAAAAAGAAATTAAAGACGAGAAAATCGAAATGGAAACTGGGAGGTGGGAGGAGAAGAAATAAATATATATTAAGACGGGAAAAAATTGAAACGACACTAAAAATTGCCGAGGAAGACAAACAAAATATTCAGAATAATTGAAAGGGGAAAAAAAAGCATTAGAAGCGAAAGGTAAACAAATACAATTAGGAATGATTAAGAAGGCAAACAAAAAAACTATATAATTAAAGGAGGTGCAAAAGTAATGCGAGGAAATAGAGAAATAAGATATCCTAAATTAATAGGGAAATAAGAAATGAGAACATGTTGGAAGTAAACAAAATTAATTTTGAGAAATTTAAAAGGAAAAGAAGAGAACGGAGCAAGGGGGAAAAAATGAAAAAACAAATATAGATACATTTAATTAAAGGGGAAGAAAGGGAGAGGAGGGAATGAAATTACGGTAAATGAGGGAGGAATGAACTCAAAGCGTACAGTAATATAAGTAAAAAAGACGGGAAAAAAGTGAAACGACAATAAAAATTGGCCGAAGAAGACAAACAAAATATTCAGAATAAATTGAAAGGGAAAAAAAAGCATTAGAAGCGAAGGGTAAAAAAATACAATTAGGAAACTATATAATTAAAGGAGGTGGAAAAGTAATGCGAGGAAGTAGAAAAATAAAATAGCCTAAATTAATAAGGAAATAACAAAAGAAAACGTGTCGCGAGTAAAAAAGAATGAATTGTGAGAAAATTAAAAAGAAAAAAAAGAGAACAGCGCAAGGGAAAAAAATGAAAAAACAAATATAGATAGGTTTAATTAAAGGGAATGAAAGGGAGAAAGGGAGGGGGGAATGAAATTAAGGTAAATGGGAGGAAAATGAGCTCAAAGCGCACAGTAATATAAGTAAATGACCAGAGCTGGCTGCTGAGGAATATCCTGAGGAAAAAAAGGAGAAGAAATTAAAGACAAGAAAATCGAAAAGAGAACTGGGAGGAAGGAGGAGAAGAAAAAAAAATGTAAAACCGGAAAAAAATAAAACGACAATAAAAATTTCCGAGGAAAACAAACAAAATATTCAGAATAATTGAAAGGTACAGTGAATTAAGAAGAAAAAAACATTAAAAACCCCGTTTCCAAATTTTAAAAAAAAGTGCTGTGTGAATGAAACAAAATATGAGTAAGGAGAAACAGGGGAAAAAGGAGAGGAAACGGGATACGGTGCGCTGTTTCTTTCTCTTTTTTAAAAAAAATAAAATAAAGGAATATCCAAAGGAGAAAAGGGGAAGAAATTAAATACAAGAAAATCGAAAGGGGAACTGGGGCGAAGGAAGAGAAGAAAAAAATATATAATGATGGAAAAAAATATGGGAAGTGTAAACAAATACAATTAGGAATGATTACAAGGCAACCAAAAAAAATATTTTAAAAAAGGAGGAGGAGGAAAAGTAATGCCAGGAAGTAGAAAAATAAGATATCCTGAATTGTAAGGAAATAACAAAAGAGAACGTGTAGCGAGTAAAAAAGAATGAATTGTGAGAAATTTAAAAAGAAAAAAAAAGAGAACAGAGCAAGGGAAAAAAATTTAAAAAACAAATATAGATAGGTTTAATTAAAGGGAAAGGAAGGGAGGAGGGAATGAAATGAAGGTAGGGAAATGAGCTCAAAGCGTATAGAGTAATACGAGTAAATGGCTGCTGCGGGAAAGCCGCCATGTTGTTGTTGTGTGTTGATTCAGGCGCGCGCCTGGTTCCTGTCCAAATCAAAGCAAATGTAAAGAGGGATTAACACACAGATTACACGCGCACTAATAATCACACGCCATGCTAATTCCAACAATGGTTTTTTTATTTAGAAATGCAGAAATCGCTTTTCTAGACCACGAGAGAGAGAGAGAGAGAGAGAGAGAGAGAGAGAGAGAGAGAGAAAAGAGAGAGAGAGAGATTAATCCGCCAATAAACGTCAATGTCAATGCAAACCGAGACGAGAAATCACCAGGAACGACGAATAGAGAGGAGAAACTCAAACAGAAACAGTGAAAAAATAATAATAATAACAGAACGAATAAATATAAGAAAGAAGAAAAAAATATAAGCTGAAACACTGCCCTTGAAAAGATGTGGAAAGCAAAAATAATTGAAAAACTACTTTAAAAATAAAAAACAACGACAAAAAATATAAAAATATAACGGACGAAAAAATTGTGTGTGTGTGAAGCGGGGGGAAAAAAAATAAAAATACACACACACACAGTAAAAAGGACGACGAGATGAAGGAAAACGACAAACCATCTTGAACCACGAGAATACACAGCAAAATACACGGAAACGGCCAGAATTACACCACGTGGGCGGGAAAAAAGGAAGACACGTGAAGTGAAGATTAGAAGGGGAGGGGGAAAAAAGGAAAGGAGGGAAAAAAAACACAACGGACTTGAAAACGTTCAAACACACACACATAAATGCTATATAAATAATGCTGCTGCTGGATAGTCAGAAAATATATAGGAACGGGGGAGGAGGAGAAGACGAGGAGAGTGGGTGAGGGAAGGGGAGAGAAAAATCGGGTTAATTCCAGAATTTAAAGAGGGGGAAAAAATAATCGTAATAAGCTAGAAAGTTTTAAAAAAATAATAAATGGTGGAAAACAGTTATTAAGGAAGAAAAGTAGTTACTGATAGGATTATATGAAAAAATGAAAAAAAAATAACCACACAAGCGGAGAAAGACTTACAGGGTAATTAAAACAAGTAAATAGACGGAATGGGTCAGAAATGAAGAAAAAAATATGAATAATTGGGAGGACAAACGAAAATAAAAGTACGGAGAAACCAAGGTAAGGAACAAAATACGAAAAAAAAACCTGATAATAAAATAAGGGAACTTGAAAGAAAAATAGTGACAGGGGAAAAACAGATAAAATTAAATTAAATGATTTTCAAAAAAAGGAGAAACGGTACGTTGCTGGTGACGACAAGAAGAAGAAGAGGAAAAAGAACCCTGAAGAGAAATAGAAGTGATATATTCTAAATTATCAGAAAATAATAAATAAATAGAAAAAAATATATCGGAAAGAGTCAAAATTATTGTGGGGAGAAAAAAATAAAGAAAATTAGGAGCTTGATAACGATGACAGTGGACGTATTCGAAACGTCGTGGCCAGAGAGTCTATTTGCTCGGAAGGTCAAATACACCGCGGAAAAACCCTGCGATCTCTGCTAAAGAGGAAAAGAGAGAAAAAAATATATATATTTATATAAAGAAAGAAAGGGAAGGGAGGGAGAAAAACTGCAAAAGTAAAAAGAAAAAGAAAATTATAAAAATAATAAAGAAAAATTAAAAATATGTATTAAAATACAACAACAAAAAAGGAGGAGGAGGAAAGCAAGATGACGTGAGATAAATTAAGGAAACGATCTGGAAGTGAATAAGTCGTAGGGATCTGAGAGACTACCGTGAATGTTAAAAAAAATGAAGGTGAAATTAGAAGAAGAAAAGGCAAAATCATAGATGGAATCGATTAAATCAAAGCGGAGAAATGTAATAAAAGTTGATGATTCGGAAAAGGAAAACGGTAAGGACTCAAATAAAGACAGGAAACCTGACTAAAGCTAAATATATATATGTATATATCACCTAGGCAGACTACATGAGGCTGAAGTTATTATAAACGTTTCGGTAACCCCTGTTGTGGCATCGCTTGCCAGGTGTGTAGAAGAAATACGCGTCGTTTTAATTATTGTGAGACACATTTTCCTTCCCTCTTTTGTCTCCAAGTTTCTTCGTGATTTTTTTTGTATAAATATTATTATTCCAGTTTTCCCTATCTTCATTCCCTGCGTTCCTCAGTTTAGTTTTCCTTCGACATTGATCCACCTTCTTGACGGAAAATATATTTCTTTTTCTTCTTTTTCCCCTTCCCCTCCGTTGTTTTCTGTCTCCGCGTAAGATAAGATAAGATAAGATGAGATAAGATAAGATGAGATAAGATAAAATCAGATCAGATCAGATAAGATAAGATGAGATGAGATGAGATAATCTGAGATAAGATGAGATAAGATAAGATAAGATAAGATGAGATAAGATAAGATGAGATGAGATAAGATGAGGTGAGATAAGATAAGATAAGATAAGATGAGATAAGATAAGATGAGATGAGATAAGATGAGATGAGATGAGATGAGATTTCTCCTTTATTTCCGTAGAATACATAAACACCGCTTACCGTTTAAACATTGAGCGGTTTGGTACAAAACAAAAGAATTAAAAAAATTAATTAGATTGATTTCAGTAGAATATATAGAGTACTGAACAAATTTGTTTATATTTTAAATTTCGATACGTATAATTTATGCACTAATTGTCATTATTTTTCAGTAGATAAGATGAGGTTGCGCGGCGTTGCCAGATGCGCCTTCCTCCCGGCGGCGTAATTTAAATAAAGCCCCGCTCAAAGGTGGATGCACGTGTGTGTCTAGACTCTGAAGAAGAAGACGACGACGAAGGGAAGAGGAACGTGACTGGAAAACAGCAGCGCCGCGCCCTGTGAGCGGAATTCCCAAGCTCTATGAGAGACAGAGAAAAAGGGGGGAGAATCAATTTTAGTGTTCGCAGCTTTTCTTGTCGACGCCCTGGAGGGTTACTTTATTTTTCTCCCCCCTCCTTTTTCCCTTCCTTCTTCGTCGTTGACGTGTGGTGAAAGGGACTTTAGCGTTGTCCGCGTCTGATTCAACCCAACTCTCGTCTCTGTTTATTTAGTTGTCCCCTGGACGTCTCGTCTCATCCCTTACCCCCCGGGGGATTTATTCCTACTCCCCCCGCCATGTTTGATGCATTCATCACCTTCTCCACTACCAGTTTCAACATCGCTGCTGAAGGAGAACGACGACGTCAACCTTCCTTCCTTCATTCCTTCCTTTCTTTCTTTCCTTCCTTCCTTCCTTTCTTTCTTTCTTTTTTTCCTTCCTTCCTTCCTTCCTTCATTCCTTCCTTTCATTCTTTCTTTCCTTCCTTCCTTTCCTTCCTTCCTTCATTCATTTCTTCCTTTCCTTTCTTTCCTTCCTTCCTTCATTCATTCCTTCCTTTCTTTCTTTCCTTCCTTCCTTCATTCCTTCCGTTCTTTCCTTCCTTCATTCATTCATTCCTTCCTTCTCCTTCCTTCCTTCATTCATTCCTTCCTTTCGTTCCTTCCTTCCTTCATTCCTTCCTTTCTTTTCTTCCTTCCTTCATTCATTCCTTCCTTCCTTTCTTTCCTTCCTTCCTTCATTCATTCCTTCCTTTCTTTCCTTCCTTCCTTTCATTCCTTCCTTCCTTCCTTCATTCATTCCTTCCTTTCGTTCCTTCCTTCCTTCATTCCTTCCTTTCGTTCCTTCCTTCCTTCCTTCCTTCCTTTCTTTCCTTCCTTCCTTCCTTCCTTCATTCATTCCTTCCTTTCTTTCTTTCCTTCCTTCCTTCGTTCATTCGTTCCTTTCTTTCCTTCCTTCCTTTCCTTCCCCTTTTCTGATGTGACAACCCACCAGTCCTCATCCACTGAACGATCACCACACACAACAACGTGAGAAACGGGACGGAACGGGAGTGGGGGAAGGGGGGGGGAAGGGAAGGAAGAGAAGGTAAAATAGAGAAAAGTGCGACAAGGCGGAAAAATAAGCAACGAAAATCACGGTTACTAGACAGAAAAAACACACACACACACAAGGCAGGACAAATTGGGAAAATATAAAAAAAAGTCATGAAAACTTTACTAAAAGAGGGAATTGAATAAAAAGAATTCACAACAGAGACTGGGTTTTATTTATTTTTTAATGTAGAACGTACGACTGGGTAGGAATAATGAAGAAGAGAAAAAAAGGGGGAAGGAATATATTCGGCAACTAAGAAACGGCCAAACGATCACAAAACGTCAGAAATATAAAGATTTGACTCGGGTGAGGAAAGAAAATGTGATGACGAGGGAAATATAATAAAGTTTGGGGAAGGAACAGGAAAAGAAACAAAAAGGCCAAGTGAATCTGTAACAGGAAGTTTTAAAAAAAAAGAAAAGGAACAACGAAAAGAAAAAGGCAGGAATAATGAAGAAACAGACCAAACAATCTTGAAACGTCAGAAATATAAACAACTGACTATGAAAGAGGAAGAAAATGTGATGAAGAGGGAAATAGAATTACGTTTTGGTGAAGGAACAAGAATAGAAACAAAAGGGGTAAGTAAATGTGTAACAGGGTCTTAAAAATAGAAAAAAAAACAACGAAAGAAAAAGAAAGGAATAATGAAGAAACAGACAAACAATCGTAAAACGTCAGAAATATAATGAAGTTTTGGTGAAGGAACAGGAAAACAAAAACGAAAAGGAAAAATAAGTGAATAACAGGGTGTTAATAAAAGAAAAGGAACAACGAAAAGAAAAAGGAAGGAATAATGAAGAAACAGACGAACAACCGTCAAACGTCAGAAATATAAACAATTGACTCTGAAAGTGGAAGAAAAGAAAAGGAAGAGGGAATTAGGATAAAGTTTGGTGAAGGAACAGGGAAAGGAACAAGAAAGCTAAGTCCTAAAAAATAAAAGGAACAACGAAAAGAAAAAGGAAAGAATAATGAAGAAACAGACAAACGATCTCGAAACGTCAAGAAATATAAACAATTAACTCTGAAAAGAAAAGAAAGAAAAGAAAATGTAAGGAAGAGGGAAATAGAATAAACTTTGATGAAGGAACAAGAAAAGAAAAACCAAAAAGGCTACGAAAATCTGTAACAGGGAGTTTAAAAAAAAGAAAAGGAACAACGAAAAGAAAAAGGCAGGAATAATGAAGAAACAGACCAAACAATCTTGAAACGTCAGAAATATAAACAACTGACTATGAAAGAGGAAGAAAATGTGATGAAGAGGGAAATAGGATAAACTTTGGTGAAGGAACAGGAAAAGAAAAACAAAAAAGGCTAAGTAAATGTGTAACAGGATGTTAAAACAGAAAGAAAAAGGAAAGAATAATGAAGAAACAGACAAACGATCTCGAAACGTCAAGAAATATAAACAATTAACTCTGAAAAGAAAAGAAAAAGTAAGGAAGAGGGAAATAGGATAAACTTTGGTGAAGGAACAGGAAAAGAAAAACAAAAAAGGCTAAGTAAATGTGTAACAGGGTGTTAAAACGGAAAGAAAAAGGAAGGAACGATGAAGAAACAGACAAACAATCTTGAAACGTCAGAAATATAAACTATTGACACTGAAAAGGAAAGAAAATGTAAGGAAGAGGGGAAAAGGAAGGGGGAAAGACATGACAGTGAACTATAATAATAAAAGGGAGTCAGCAATCAATCGTTTCCTCCTTGTTTGACCCTATCCTTTTCCCCTGACCCTTGCAGGAGCAGGATGACGTGATTTGACGTGACGTCACCTTGATGGCTGCTACCAACATCGCCGTCCCATTGTGTTGTCAGGATCGATATTGGCGCGGAGGTCGACGCCGTCCCTCAACAACCGCCACCAAGACGTGACGTCACGGCCAGCGTCTCTGGTGGCTCAATTCACAAACACAAAAGAAACAACCATTTTTTTAAACGGACCTATCTCCCCCCCACCCACCCCACCCCCCTACGGCAACGACTCTGCTAATAGTCAACGACGTTACACACCACACACTCCACATAGCCTGTACATCTGTGAGATGACGTCACCAAGACAGAGTTCAAAGAGCGTCAACGATAAAATAAAATAAAATAAATACCGACAATGTGTCCAACATTACAAATAACCGGCGAACGTCGTCGATTAAAAACGATTACACACGCTGAGGATATTTAAAACAAAAAAAAGAATAATCATGTTTATAAAAAATAAATAAAATTGATGAGTTTAAACTTTATAAACGCCTTAAATCGGAAGATAGAAGAAAAGATAAACGAGAAATTTTATTTTTTTTAAAAAAAATTATATTTTACGATGAATAAAATTCCCGACAGTTGATTTCCTTCCGACCAAAGATAAAAACAACAAACCTTTACGGCTGAAACACAACCTCATCGTCCTTCTGCGACGAACCAGCGATATTCATCTTCATATTTTATATATCTATCTATATAAGAATATCTATATAAGAATTTCTGTAAAAGAATATCTATATAAGAATTTCTGTAAAAGAATATCTATATAAGAATTTCTATAAAAGAATATCTATATAAGAATTTCTGTAAAAGAATATTTATATAAGAATTTCTGTAAAAGAATATCTATTTCAAACTTTTTAAAATATATATATTTTTTTTAAATACACAACTTAAAAATTAGAAGAACGTTTCGGCACTTTGTTCATGTTCATGTTCCACGACGGCGCAGCTGATACGCTTGTGGAAGAGCAGTTTTCATGTAATATTCCTAAATATGTGACGGCGAATACTCGAGGAACCAAACCTCTGAAGATGGTACAAACAGGTACCGAAACGTCGCTATTTTCGAAGTGTTGTTGTTGTTATTGTTGTTGTTGTTGTGGTATTCAGTCCCTAAGACTGGCCTGATCCGCGATCCTTGCGCAAGCCTTTTCAGATCCCACGTTACGACCCACATCCTCCATACGTTAAGCAGATTAGGGAGGATTTGTCTGCGTGTGTGCTTGTTGTAAGTAAATGAAAAGGCTTGCGCAAGGTAGGTTATCACGGAGGACTGAATACCACGACAACAACAGATGTGTGTCATATAAAGTCTGTTTTAATTGCCTAGAAGTGTTGATGAATGACGTCACTGTTGTAAGCAGAGAGAAGGCGACAGCAACCCTGTGACGTAGACGTTGCAACGTGTCGCAGACTATAACACGTACATAGAGCCAGAGATGATATAAGAAGCGAGGGGGGATGGATGGCAGAGGTGATACTCACGTGCGCCGGGTCAGGCTCCTGGAGACAAGTGTTACGGCACAGGCTACTACTACTAGTGTGAGAAGGACGGAGTGACTCACTCACCCGTGACGGCCCTCGCTCCCTTCAGGCGCCTTCCCACGGACGGCGACGCGAGCAGCGGAGGCGCCCTGTCATGGCGGAGGCCGAGCAGGGGCGACGGGACCCTGTGGGAGGCGACGGGCGACGCCCACGCGGCGTCCACCACGCTGTCGATGGACGAGGACCGCGGCAGGCGGCTAGCAATTGAGTCGCGTCTGTGCAAGTCAAAACACACACACACTTCAGTCAACTCTAGGGAACACCAGGAGAAAAGGGACGGAACTAATCAAAGGACAGAAATAAAAGAGGAAAGAAATAAAATAAAATAAAAGTAAATAAACGAGTAAAATAGATTGAAAGTGGCTTTATAGCACTTCACTCGACTATAATCTCTTGTGATGAATGTTTTAGGGAATGAAACGAGGAATGGAGAGAAGAAAAAATATAAACAGAATACGAGGAACAAATGGAGGAAATGAGCCATCGAAAAGGAATGAAAATATAGACAGAATGGTTATAACAAAAGGAGAGAAATATAACAGCATAAATGAGACAAAAGTAAATAAATGATTGAAATATAAACAAACTATCTGAAAAGAGAGAGAGAGAGATAGGGAAAAAAATAAATGAAAATATTAATGGAGAAGATGAAATAGAGGGAGGGAGAGAAAAAATAAACAGAATATGAGGAACAAATGGAGGAAATGAGCCATCGAAAAGGAATGAAAATATAGACAGAATGGTTATAACAAAAGGAGAGAAATATAACCGCATAAATGAGACAAAAGTAAATAAATGATTGAAATATAATCAAACTATCTGAAAACAGAGAGAGAGAGAGAGAAAAATAAATGAAAATATTAATGGAGAAGATGAAATAGAGGGAGGGAGAGAGAGAAAAAACACACAAACAAAACGGTTGAAATGCAGACATAATAAATTACAGGAACCTAAACTAATATACGGAGAAAAGGGGGAAAGTAAAATTACAGACTAAATTAAAATTCTATTAGCAATATATAGTAATCTCTTCCTTCCTTCATGTTTTAAAATTCAACGTCCACCTGATGACGTTGTAATACAGTAAAATTACACGAGTTAAGTCTTGAGGCCCGCGACGCATTTTTTTTTGCGTGCGTGTTTGTGTTGGCAACGGCTTTCAACCCCCTTTATTCGGACAATCGAAACGTGCCACCTTCCTTTCTTTTTCAGATTTATGGGGAGGGTGATTTTTTACGAACGCTGACCGTAGTCGTCAACAACCGTCATGTCTAATTCGAAAAGGAATTGCCCCGCCATTCCAGTCGGAAGCTCGGCGTGTGTAACTAGGAAAGGCTACTGACTGGCTACGGAACTAATAGAAGAAGAAAAAAAGCAGGTGTGTGCTAGCTATGGCTATGAGGTAACAGTCAATAAATGATTAAAATATAATCAAACTAGCTGGAGAGAAAGACAGAGAGAGAGAGACAAAAGAGAGAGAGAAAGAGGAAAAATTGAAAATATAAATGGAGAAGATAAAAAATAGAAAAAAGGAGAGAAAAAAACACACACAAAACTGTTTAAATGTAGATACAATCAATTACAGGAACCTAAACTAATATATGAAGCAAAGGGGAAATTAAAATTCTATTACCAAAATATTGTAATCTCTTACTTCCTTCATGTTTTAAAATTCAACGTCCACCTGATGACGTTGTAATACAGTAAAATTACGCGAGTTAAGTCTTGAGGCCCGTGATGCTTTTATTTTTTTTGCGTGTGTGCGTGAGTTGGCAACGGCTTTCAACCCCTTTATTCGGACAATCGAAACGAGCCGCTTTTCTGTATTCATAGTTATGGGAGGGTGATTTTTTACGAACGGTGACCGTCGTCGTCAACAACCGTCGTGTCTAATTCGCAAAAGGAATTGCCCCGCCATTCCAGTCGGAAGCTCGGCGTGTGTAACTAGGAAAGGCTACCGACTGAAAATTGCGACCTCCTGGCAAATCAGAGTCCGTCTCGCAACTCGCGGAGTTTAACTCAACCTTCTTTGGCGACGTCATCAGGAACTACAACAATGCAGGCGCGACATGAGCTCCACTGTGACGCTTTGTCTCTCTCCTTCTCTTCTTAAGGGCCGTGACGTCACAAGGACTTTGCGATAACGAGAGAGACAAATAGCGGGGGTGGGGGGAGAGTTTGTCCACCTGGGATTATAGGTTCCCCATTTTTATTTCTTTCCCCCTTTCCCCCGGCCGCGAGGATCAGGAGGAAGATTTATCACGAGCGCGCGGCGGCCATGTTTCACACCTCACAACTAATCTCATCTTCCCTCTCCTTCCCTCTCCCTCTCTCCCTCCCGAGGAGGAGGCTTCGCGGCCGCAAAGTAATTTTTAAAGCAAACCTCAGAAAAAAAAAACAAAATAATCTGTACAGTTTTTCATCTGCTGCTCCTTCTACGATTTTATTTAAAGTGCGCAGTAAACAAAGGACAGGCGGGGAGAAAGAGATACGGTAAGGATTTATCATTTGCGGGTTTTATTCTCGTTTTTATAACTTGACTTCCTCCGCCAAAACAAAACGCTAAACTAAAGCTGTGTAACCTCTCTCTCTCTCTCTCTCTCTCTCTCTCCCTCTATTCTCTCTCTGTCTATTTCTCTCTGTCTATCACTCTCTTCTCTCTCTCTTCTCTCTCTTCTCTCTCTCTCTCTTCTCTCTCTCTCTCTTCTCTCTCTACTCTCTCTCTTCTCTCTCTCCTCTCTCTCTTCTCTCTCTCTGTGTCTATATCTATCTCTCTGTCTATCTCTCTCTATATATCTCTCTCTGTCTATCTCTTTCTGTCTGTCTCTCTCTCTATCTTTCTCTGTCGATTTCTCTCTCTGTCTATACCTCCCTGTCTATCTCTCTCTGTCTATCTCTCTATCTCTCTCTGTCTATTTCTGTCTATCTCTTTCTGTCTGTCTCTCTGTCTATCTTTCTCTGTCGATCTCTCTCTCTCTCTCTCTCTCTGTCTATATCTCCCTGTCTATCTCTCCCTGTGTATCTCACTCTATCTCTCTATCTCTGTCTATCTCTATATCTCTCTATCTCTCCCTGTCTATCTCTCTCTGTCTATCTTTCTCTCTCTATCTCTCTCTGTCTATCTGTCTGTCTATGTCTATCTGTCTCTCTGTCTATTTCTCTCTCTCTATCTCTCTCTGTCTATTTCTGTCTATCTCTTTCTGTCTGTCTATCTGTCTATCTTTCTCTGTCGATCTCTCTCTCTGTCTGTATCTCTCTGTCTATATCTCCCTGTCTATCTCTCTCTCTGTCTATATCTCCCTGTCTATCTCTCCCTGTCTATCTCTCCCTGTCTATCTCTCCCTGTCTATCTCTCCCTGTCTGTCTCACTCTATCTCTCTATCTCTGTCTCTCTCTCTCTCTGTGTATCTCTTTCTGTCTGTATCTCTGTCTATCTCTCTCTGTCTGTCTATGTCTATCTGTCTCCCTGTCTGTCTCTCTGTGTCTAACTCTCTCTCTCGTTGTCTGTCTCTCTGTCATTGTCACTGTTTCTAAACCTAGCGAGTGAAACTTACAAACATTAAATTTACAATCAGAGGAGTGTGTTTAACAAATAAATTACTCCTCCACTTAACTTTGATCCCCGAAACGTTATCTAAGGACGATCTATGAGAACACCAATTGCATTGTTCAAGTTTAAAGTGAAAGCAGCGACAGAAACAACCGAAGGTGGCTCGAGACTTTCATCTATTGACGATTCTTCCTCGAGTCCAGAAAATCAAGTCACAGTTATTATATTAGCTGCTCCTTCACCTGCACTTAGCGTGACGTCACCACCAAGATGGCCGCTTTCTCGTCCCCGGGATTTTTCCCTTTAATGACTGGTCCCGTGACTCTCTCTCTCTCCCTCCCTCTATTATTCCTCTCCCCTCCCTTCCCTTCAGAGTAGTTTCCCCTCCCCTCCCCCCTCGAGGGTTGGTTGTGAGACATGGCGATGGAGAGTTTGGTGGAGTTTAAACTTAGGCCCTCTCCCTCCCCCTCTCCCTCTCCTCACTCCCTTGGCGTGATAAATGCAGGCTGATGTTCCCCTTGTCGTCCTAATTGCTGTCGCTAAATTATCAGCAGAGAATTATTACAAGAAAAGGGGGAAAAACACGTTTTCCCTCTCCCTTGCGCACGTGACGCCATCTTATTGTTGTCACTCTTATCATCATAATCAACTCTCCTCACGATTTTCTGTTCCACTTAACCTCACTTCCCATTAATTGTTTTACACTAATTAGACAAAGAAGTAGCCAAATAACATCGTCAGCTGTTTTCTCTACTTCTTTGTCCAATTAGACTTCAATTAAACAAAGATGTTTCACATTTACGACAATTTATTATCCAACATATTTTATCCAGAAATTTTTCTATTTTTCTATTCTTTTCCACTTTCCTCTATTATTAATTATTTTCCTTCACATTTCGTTCCGTTTGTTTATTTTACTGGCATCTATAAACTTTAGTTAAACTCATTATTTTATGTTTCCCTCTCTCTGTTGCTTCAGTATTGCTTACGTTTGTACATTTCCCTGCGACTTTATTTGTGTTATTTACTTATTTCCTAATCCTTTTTTTCCATTTTCAAAGTGTCCTTAGTATTCGTTGCGTTTGTTCATTTCCTCAGACTTTGCATTAATTGCTTATTTATTTATTTATCTGTCCGTTTATTCTATATGTTCGCCCTTTTCAGAGTGTCTTTGTTCATTAATATGTTTTAGTACTTCTTTTCGTCATTATTTTATAATTTTTTTTCTTTTATTTTTTGTCCATTTTCATATGTTTCGTTCTCCTTTATTTCAGTATTTGATATTTTTTTATGTTCTGACCTTTCTTGGATTATTTGTCTATGGAATTTTTAGTTTAGCGTTTTCTTATACTAAATATGCTTTCTTTTCTCTCTTGAAACGTTCCTTACTCATTAATTTTTTCTTGAGTCTCCTTTACGTCCTTATTTTATTATTTTTTCTTTAGAGTTCAGTGTTATCATATTTTTCTACGTCTCCTTAAATTTTGAACCGTTCATTTTTTTATATGTTTCCTCTTATTTACTTTTTCATTGTTCACGTATCTGTTCGTAGATATTTTCGTTATTTGTAAAACTTTTCTCTGTTTTTTTTTCAGTTTTTTCATTCCTATATAGCTTAAGGTTTCAGTTCTCCTTCATTTCAATATTTGATACCTTTTACTGTCTGCCCTTTTCTTCGGTTGTTTTTCTTCATGTATTTATTTATTCTACGATTTTTTTTGTCTTCTTACTCTCTCTTCAAACGTACCTTACGTATCAATTATTTCTTCATTCTCCTTTACGTCCTTATTTTTTGGTTATTGTTTCTATATATATAGAGTGTTCAGTGTTTTCTTATTTTTCTACGTCTCCGTCAACAGTCCCTAATTTTTATATGAAATATTGATATGTTTTCTCCTATTCAATTTTCATTGTTCCCGTATCTGTTTGTTTACATTTTCGGTATTTATAAAACCTCCGTCTGCCTCTCTCTCTCTCTCCCTCTTTTCCCCCTCTTTCAATCTATTTCTCCCTCTTTCCTTCTCTCCCTCTTTTCCCCCTCTCTCAATCTATCTCTCTCTCCTTTTCCCTCTGTCCCTCTTTCCTTCTCTCCCTCTTTCCCCCTCTCTCTCTCCCTCTTTCCTTCTCTCCCTCTTTTCCCCCTCTCTCAATCTAATTCTTCCCTCCCTCTCTCCCTCTTTCCTTCTCTCCCTCTTTTCCCCCTCTCTCAATCTCTTTCTTCTCTCCCTCTTTCCTTCTCTCTCTCGCTCTGTGGCTTTTATACTTGGTACGTTTTAATTTTTTCTGGTTTATCTTCCGTCATTTTGAGGTTTCATTATTCAACGTGTTCATTATTTATTACATATTTTTAACTTTACAGTTCTTTACACCAATATTTTTTGCTTACTCTTTTCTTGGATTTTGTTGTACCCTCGTTACGAGCTTCTTTTATAATCCTTTTTTTTAATTTCTGTGACTTGTCTACCTTTATACAGTTCTTGATGACTCTTTCCTTGCGTATTCGGTGGTGAGGGATTAAAGATGGCGCCTCCTCCTCCTCCTCCTCCTCCACTCCTCTTGAGGTGCGCGTGTTTCAGACACGAGAGCTTCACAAACAGCAATTACGCGCCGAGAGTTTCTGCGGCGACCGACAGTGAACAACAACAACGTGTGACGTCACGACAAGTGGCATCCCACTTCCCAGGAGAATTATTATCATTCAGCAAACAAGACGCGACGTCATCAAAGGTTTACTCCTCCTTTATTTCAGTTATTTTTTGAAGCGTTTCACTGTCTGCTCCTTTCTTCGGTGTTTTTCTTTATGCATTTATTTATTATACGAGTTTCTTTTTGTCTTTTCCCTCTTCAAACGCACCTTACTTTATTCTTTATTTCTTCATTCTCCTTTACGTCCTTATTTTATTATTGCTGTTCGTTTAGAGTTCACTATTTTCTTATTTTTCTACGTCTCCATCAACAGTCCCTTATTTTTATATGCAATTTTTATATGTTTCCCCTTATTTAATTTTCATTGTTAACGTATATGTTTCTTCATGTTTCCGTTATTTATAAAATCTCTCTCTTCTCTCTCTCTCTTCTCTCTCTTCTCTCTCTCTCTCTCTCTTCTCTCTCTCTCTCTCTCTCCTCTCTCTCTTCTCTCTCTCTCTCTCTCTTCTCTCTCTCCTCTCTCTCTCTCTCTCTTCTCTTCTCTCTCTCTCTCTCTCTCTTCTCTCTGTCTTCTCTCTCTCTCTCTCTCTCTCTCTCTTCTTCTCTCTCTCCTCTCTCCTCTCTCTCTCTTCTCTCTCTCTCCTCTCTCTCTTCTCTCTCTTCTCTCTCTCTCCTCTCTCTCTCTTCTCTCTCTTCTCTCTCTCTCTCTCTCTCCTCTCTCTCTCCTCTCTCTTCTCTCTGTTTTCTCTATCTCTCCCTCTCTCTGGCTTTTATACTTCTTTTGGTACGTTTTAATTTTCTCTGGTTTATCTTCCGCTGTCTGGAGGTTTCCTTATTTATTACATATTTTTCCCTTTACAGTTCTTTACGCCAATGATTTTTGCTTACTTTTTTCTTGATTTTGTTTTAACCTCGTTTCGTGCTTCTTTTAAAAATCCTCTTCCCCTCCCCCCCCCCACTTCCACTTTCCCCTTTTTTTAGAATTGCCTGCCGCGGCGAGATTCGAAGGTCAGTCTGACGCAAAGGGGAGACTCAATTTTTTCTGTCTCTCTCTCTCTCTATCTATCTCTTTTTCTTTCGTTCTCTGTTTCTCTTTCGCTGTTTCTGTCTTTATCTCTTTCGTTATTCCTTTCTTTATCTCTTTCATTATTTCTTTCTTAATCTCTTTCGTTCTTTCTCTCTCTCTCTCTGTCTTTCTTTAGTTCTCTCTCTCACTTTCTTTCGTCCTCTGTTTCTCTTTCGCTCTTTCTATCTTTATCTCTTTCGTTCTGTCTTTCTTTCTCTCTCTATTTTTCTCTCTCTATCTCTCTCTCTATCTCTATCGCTCTCTCTCTATCCCTCCATCTCTCTATCTCTTTCTCTCTATCTCTATCACTCTCTATCTCTCTATATTTGTCTATCTCTCTCTACCTCCCCCCTCTCCCTCTTTCTCTCTCTCTCACTAAACCCGTTTTCGAGAAAAAAATAAGAAAGTTTCGTATGAAAAAAACGCGAAACAGAAATACGTAGACAAACAACCCAAGAAAAGGTCAGGACAAGATAAAGTATCACAAGCTGAAACTAATGAGAACGAAATTTATGAAAATAAACAAAGGAAGAAATTAATAAGGTAATGACGAAAAGAAGAACAAATTAACGACTGAGGACACTCTGGAAAAGGGCGAATGTAACAATTAAATAATAAACGAGAGAAGACACATAAAAAATATGATACCATATTTTAAAAAAATTCGAGACGCAGTAAAAATAATGATATACTGATAAAAACAGTAATATAATAAGGACGATAAGGAGACTGAAAACAGAATAACTACGTACGGGACGGTTGAAGAGAGAAAAGATGAAAATTGGTATAATAAACACATAAAAAAAACCAGTCCAGGGAAAGTGAGACAAGGAAAAAAGCATGAAATACTGAAATGAAGGAGAACGAAACATTTTAAGCTTCATAGGAATGAAATAACTAAAAAAATATGTATATATATGACCGTAACGAAATACGAAGAAAGAATTACTAAATGAGGAATAAGTAGATAATGCACGAAAATCAAGACATAATGGATCAAGTGAAACGAGGGAATATAATGGCGATAGTGGGGGGAAGAGAAGGTTGGCAGTGCCTGCTGCTGCTGCTGCTGACGTCACTGCTGCACGCGATCGGGGGAAGGAAACACGCAGGACTCTCTCTCTCTCTCTCCTGCTACAGGATAATCGTAACTTTCAAGAAGGGGGAGGGGAAGAGGAATATACTTGCCAAGGGGTTTATAAATACAACCCTGTGACGTCACGCTACATGGCAGCTCAAATAAACTCACTGACGAATCTCTACTCTTATTGGAAACAAGGTCAAGCCAGAGATAATAATGCCTGAAGGCTATTTTAAACTGGACCCTGGACTACCAACTACAGAAACTAAATAATGTTTAAAAAAAACAACAAAAATATCGCTTACAGTAGAGTAAGTACCGGGAAAGCTTTGATGACGTCATCAGACATGACCAACACCCCCCATTAGAGGGAGGGAGGAAGGGGAGGGGAGGGAGAAACAATACCCAAAGATACTCTATGTCGAAACGTCGTGGCAAAATACAAACCTGATGGTAAAGATCTCTTCCATCTTACTTCTCACTTGAGGGATAGAGATAGAGAGTTGGAGAGAGAAAGAGATAGAGAAATATAGAGATAGAAAGAGAGATACAGAGATAGGGGGATAGAGAGAGATAGGGGGAGAGAGAAGGATAGAGAGAGAGATAGAAAAATACAGAGAGATAGCTAGAGATTTTTGCCGTCGAAACGTCGTGGCAAAATACAAACGTGACCCGGTGTGGAAGGAAACCCAACGACAACTATTTACTCACTCAGAAAATTGATTCAGCGGGGGAAACCCCCCCCCCTACGACAAAAATAATTATAATTACAATTAGATACGAAAGATGGCTGCTTTGTAATAATTTATAAATTTATAATTTATAAATACGGCATAGTGTTTTGTAATGTTGAAGGGAATGTGTAGTGTATCATCTCTGCGTCTGTTGTAGTCTCTGGTGTACGATCTGAGATATAAAGGTCTAATTTGTGCCACGTCACTGTCTCATATTACAAGATGGCCGCCCCACCTCCTCTTGCTTGTAATTTAAATGTGTAGTGTAGTGTATCATCTCTGCGTCTGTTGTCGTTGTCTCTGGTGAACGATCTGAGATATAAAGGTCTATTTTGGCACGTCACCGTCTCATATTACAAGATGGCTGCTGTGTAATAAGAGCATGGCATAGTGTTTTCTTATGTTGAAGGGAATGTGTAACATCTCTGTGTCTGTTATTCTCTCTGGTGGACGAGCTGAGATGAAAAGGTCTATTTTGCCAGGTGACCGTCTCATATTACAAGATGGCCGCCCGCCCCTTGCTTGTAATTTAAATGTGTAGTGTAGTGTAGCATCTCTGCGTCTGTTGTTGTCTCTGGTGGACGAGCTGAGATGAGAAGGTCTGTTGTGCCACGTCACCGTCTCATATTACAAGATGGCTGCTGTTTAATAAGAGCATGGCATATAGTTTATTAATATCGAAGGGAATGTGTAGTGTAGAATCTCTGCGTCAGTTATTCTCTCTGGTGGACGAGCTGAGATGAAAACGTCTATTTTGCCGCGTTACCGTCTCATATTACAAGATGGCCGCCGCCCCCCTCCCTCTTGCTTGTAATTTAAATGTGTAGTGTAGTGTAGCATCTCTGCGTCAGTTGTCGTTGTTGTAGTCTCTGGTGGACGAGCTGAGATATAAAGGTCTATTGTCTCATATTACAAGATGGCTGCTTTGTAATAAGAGCATGGCATAGTGTGTCCAATGTTGAAGGGAAAGTGTAGCATCTCTGTGTCTGTTATTCTCTCTGGTGGACGGGCTGAGACGAAAAGGTCTATTTTGCCACGTCACTGTCTCATTTTAGAAGATGGCTGCTTTGTAATAAGAGAATGGCAGAGTGTTTACTAACGTTGAAGGTAATGTGTAGCGTCTCTGTGTCAGTTTTAGTCTCTGGTGGACGATCTGAGATATAAAGGTCTATTTTGCCACGTCAGCGTCTCATATTACAAGATGGCCGCCCCCCCTCCTCTTGCTTGTAATTTAAATGCGTAGTGTAGCGTAGATCTTGCGTATTCTTGGGACGAGCTGAGATATAAAGGTCTATTCTCTCATATTACAAGATGGCCGCCCCCCACTGATTCTAATCTAATGCGTAGTGTAGCGTAGCATCTCTGTATTTCTTGTCATCCTCTCTGGCGGACGAGCTGAGAGATGAAGAGGCCTGTTATTGCAAGATGGCCGCCCGCCTGTAAGTAGTAGCCTCTGTGTGTCGCGGTCATGCACGTGTAGCCCGTAGTTGATTGTGATGTGACATATAGATATCGCCGTGACGTGATGGCCGAGGAGCAGCTGACCGAGGATCTGTCGCGCAAGGTGGGAATGCTGCGCCACCTGTCCATAGAGATAGGCGAGGAGGTGGCCCTGCAGAACAGCCGCGTGCTGCGTGACGTGGACGAGATGACGTCACGCGCGCACGCCTCCATGCTGGCCTCTGGCGGCAGGGTGCGCAACTTGCTCTCCTCCTCGTCGCGGGCCTTCAGCGGCTGCTTCTTCCTCTTCCTGCTCGTCTCCGTCGCCGTCTGCTCCACCTTCTGGCTGCTGCTCAAGACGCCATGACATCATTCCAATCTCTCACAACCAGATGACGTCACGGCCAATAGCAGCCATTTGTTGGACTAGATATTTATTTTTTTTTCTGTCTGTGTGCATCTGTGTCTCAACAATTTATGAAATGGAAACCTATATAAATTATTTGCACCACTTGGCAATAACGACTCTCACCCCGCTGCTGATGACGTCATCCGTGACGCAAGATTTGTGTGTTTCCCAGTGAGTAAATTAAAAAAATTATCACTCCGTTATCTCTCTCTCTCTCTCTCTTAATTTACTTTTAAATCGGCTGATGCCCGTCCTTTTTTGAAAATAATTGACTGCACACCACCAGCGGTTACAGAGATGACGTCACAGCGCCTCTTAATGTAAGCCGTTTTCTAATATGTACATATATATATTTCAGACGAAATGTTAAATTTATTTTGGTGGATGTGTGTGTGTGTGAGGAATTAATGAACTTGAAATCTGATATGTGACCTGCCGAAATTATTCGCACCACTTCACAACAACTCTCACGGCGCTGCTGATGACGTCATCCGTGATGCACACACTTTGTGTGTGTTTCCCAGAGAGTAAATTAATAATTGGCACTCCGTTATCTCTCTCTCTCTCTCTTAATTTATTTTATAAAATGGGTTGATGCCCGTCCTATTTTTTCTTGTTGAAAATAAAGACTACACCCACACCAGCTGTTACAGAGATGACGTCACAGCGTCGGCCAATGCCAACCGTTCCTAATATTTTGAAATGAAATTATTTTTTTTGTCTGTGTCTGGACAATTCATTAAATTGAAATCTGAGATGTGACCACTTGGCAATAATAACTCTCGCCCCACTGCTGATGACGTCATCCGTGACGCACGATTTGTGTGTTTCCCAGAGAGTAAATTATAAAATTGGCACTCCGTTATCTCTCTCTCTCTTAATTTCTTTTATAAAAATGAGCTGTTACCGTTCTTTTATTTAAAAAAAAATTGACTACAAACCCACATCAGTTGTTACAGAGATGACGTCACAGCGTCGGCCAATGCCAGCCGTTTTCTAATATTTTGGACTACATCTTTTTTTTTGTCTGTCTGTCTATCTGTCTGCGAGGACAATTATTGTAATTGAAACCTGAGATGTGACCTGCCAAAATTATTTGCCCCACTCCGCAATAATAACTTTCACCGCCGCTGATGATGACGTCATCCGTGACGCAATCTTTGTGTTTATCAGAGAGTAAATTATAAAAATTGTCACTCCGTTCTCTCTCTCTCTCTTAATTTCTTTTATAAATCGGCTGATGCCGGTCCTATTTTTTTAAATATAGACCACACCCCACCATATGTTAGACGTCACGCCTGACGTCACAGCGACTCCTACTGTCAGCCGTTTTCTAATATATATATATATATATATATATCTAAATTATAAATTTGTCACTGCGTTCTTTCTCTCTCTGTCTCTCTCTCTCTGTTAATTTCTTTTATAAATCGGACTGATGGCCCGTCCTTTTTCTTTTAAAAAAAATTTTGACTGCACCCCCCACCACATCCAGCTGTTAGACGTGACGTCACAGCGCCTGACGTCATAGCGCCTGCTGATGTCAGACTCAAATGTTAAATTTTTCTGCGTGTATCTGTGTGTCTGTTTCTGAACAATTAATGAAATTGAAACCTGAGATGTGACCTGCCGTAATTATTCGCCCCACTTCTTCTTCCGAATAATAACTCTCACCGCCGCTGCCGATGACGTCATCCGTGACGCACACTTTTAGTGTTTATCAGAGAATAAAAATTAAAAAATTGTCACTCTGTTCTCTCTCTCTCTCTTAATTTATTTTATAAAAATGATCTCCTGCCCGTCATTTTTTTTAAAAAAAAAGATTTGACTGCAGCCCACACCAGCAGCTGTTACAGAGATGACGTCACAGCGCCTCCTAATATCAGCCGTTTTCTAATATATACATAGATTTTTCAGACTAAATGTTTATTTCTTTTTTTGGTAGATGTGTTTGTGTGTACAATTAATGAAATTGAAATCTGAGATGTGACCTGCCAAAATTATTCGCCCCACTCCGCAATAACGACTCTCGCCGCTGCTGATGACGTCATCCGTGACGCACACTTTTCGTGTGTTTATCAGAGAGTAAATTAAAAAATTGTCACTCCGTTCTCTCTCTCGCTTAATTTCTTTTATAAAATGGGCTGACTGATTCCCGTCCTTTTTTTTTTTAAATGTTGACTACATCCCACGCCAGATTTTAGACGTGACGTCACTGCGCCGGCCAATGCCAGCCGTTCCTAATATTTTGGACTAAATATTTTTTTTTGTCTGTCTGTGTGTGTGTGTGTGACTGACTGAACAATTAATGAACTTGAAATGTGATATGAGACCTGCCAAAATTATTCGCCGTACTTCTTCATAACTCTTCACCGTCAACTCTCGCCGCTCGTGATGACGTCATCCACGACGCACACTTTTTGTGTGTTTCCCAGAGAGTAAATTAGTAATCGTCACTCCGTTATCTCTCTCTTTCTTAATTTCTTTTACAAAATGGGCTGACTGATGCCCGTACTATTTTTTAAGAAAAAAAAATGTTCACCACACCAGCTGTTACAGATATGACGTCACAGGGCCTTCCTACTGTCAGCCGTTTTCTAACATATATATTTTTTTATTTTCAGCCGAATTGTTAAAGAAATTATTTTTTGGTGGATGTGTCTGTGTGTGTGGACAGTTAACTAAATTCAAAGCTCAGACTGATCCTGCCAAAACCTATATATATTTTTTTATTAACGACGTGGCAACCCCGGCGCCGATGACGTAGTAGGCCCCGCGTGTCAATGCGAGTGCCCTGATGACGTCATCACTGGAAAAAGAAGAAGAAGAACCGCGACGACGACGGAGGCTGACGTCTAGTAAAATGTCCGACTAAAGTTACAAGGTTTTCATGTAGACGTCAATTAATTAAGGGAGGTTGGAGAAAAAAATCCCACACATGTAACGCCCCCCCGGGGTGACGTCACGTCTTGACATGCAAGGGTTAAAAAAAAATTTTTTAAGTGACAATATGGCTGACCATCCAAGTGACTGAGAATCAGCTGACTCGCGAGTTTAATATCTCTGAAAGTGTGGAAAGTCAGAGATGACTCCTGCTGCTGTCACCGAGGGGATTAAACCGCGAATATAGACTCAAAATGGCGGGCCGATTGCGATATTTTCCCTTGTGGAATGGCAGAATACGTGAAAAAAAAATATATATATATATATACAGTAATATTGTTAATAGTTTAGACAATAAGATCCGTGGATGTGTTAATACAGTGGTTTTTTTTATTACATTGGCTGATGACGTCGACCATTTTGTAAATTTTTGAATATAAATTTAACTTTAGAGATGACAGTACAAGTAATTAAAGCTAAAAAAAATATCCCCTTTTTATTTGTTTCGTTTAAGTCGACCGTTTCTTATTTTTGAAAGAAAAAAATATATATAAAAAGAAAAAAAAATGGCTGTTATGTGCAGGCGAAAAAATTATATAGGGTAAAATTAAACTCTCTCTCTCTCTCTCTCTCTCTCTCTCAGGACCACCTTCCATGCCATTTATTATGGTTTACCTAAAGTCTTCTTCTTCCGACTCCCCCCTAACACTACAATATCGTCATGGGCAAAGCGAAGGGAGAGTTTTCGATTCTTTTCCTTCTTGCAGTCAGTTTGATTCCCTTTTCCCATATTCCGTTTTAACATTCGTCATATATATATATATATATAGGTTAATTTTATTATAAGCTCAATTTTCATTACGGTCGGTTTTATTATTTACACCTGACAATTTTTTTCCCCCCCGTCGTGGTTTTTCCCCTTGATAAAATAACGAGGTCCATATTTTTTTTTCTCTCTTCTTTTCCAAAAAATTAATGAATATATAAATTTTTTTATGGGGTGGTTGGTTGGGTTATAAATTCTTTCGACTGAAAATTGAAGGGTTAATGTTGTCACCTTTTTCTCTCTCCTTTCACCCCTTTAAATTCTTAATTGTAAAATCTTACTTGTAATAAATAATAAATAATTAATGTTTGACGTATCCTGTTTTTTTTTCCTGGACCCGTTGAGGACTAACCGATTCGATAGTAAATCCTAAACCTAATTATTTTTATTGATATATGTAATGCTCTATTTTCGCAGTTAGTTTTCTTTACCCCTATATATATATATATGACATATTTTTTTTCTTTCCACACTAAATTATTTCAGAAACATACAACCACACACAAAAAAAATCATCACCTGATGACGTCACAGAAGACAGCGAGTAAAAAGTCAAAGATATCGCCAAGCTCCTAGACTCAAAATGGCGCCCGGTGGAGATTTTTGCCCTTGTTAATTCCTCGCCACAGGCGTCGACATATATATATATATATAGGTCTATTTTATAATAAGCTCAAATTTTCATGCCATTTTTTACGGTCGGTTTTATTATTTACACCTGACAATTTCGCCCCCCCCCCCTTGCGGTTTTCCCCGTGATAAAATAACGAGGGTCCATTTTTTTTTCTCTCTCTCTCTTCTTTTCGAATTTTTTTATTTTTGGAAAGGTTTGGAAGGAGTTTCGCACCGTCGTTACCTAAATTTTTCAAGACCATTTAATGGAACGGTTTTGAAACTCTACACGAGTTGTCAAAATCGAGCTGTATGAAAGAAAGACCAAAAAAAATCCCCCTCCCTCTGACTTGCCAAAACGCATGTACGAAATGAGTCATTTATTGTGTAATAATTTATTAATTGAATATTACGTATATTAAGACGTTAATTAAGTTTTTGAATTTGTATTCTTTCCTTCAGTATATTCCTTTTATTCTTTGTTTTCGTCCCTCTTTCTCTTCCTTTTCGTACTTTCTTCCTCTGAGAAATATCTCCCTCTTTCTCTCTCTCTCTCTCTCTGACGTCATATTCCTTCACAGGAAGAGGATTTCTCCGCCTTCCACCTTCCCTGCTCTCCGCTCATACGTTAATTACGTTTTTGAATTTGTATTCCTTCCTTCAGTATATTCCTTTTATTCTTTGTTTTCGTCCCTTTTTCATATGCATTACATATATATATATGCATACGTGATACGTTTAATACATTATAAGTCTAATAAAATAACAATTTATTTTCTTTATCATAAAATGGCATTAAATTCGGCGTAAAATGAGACCTTTCACGATGACGCAGGTCAACCCTGACGGGCTCCAAACTCGGGGGACTTCCGCCGCTATTTTCGAAAAGTGACGTCAGTAAAGAAGAAAATGGCTGCCCCTTGGTGTCGTCAGGGTTTTCCAGAGAGAGAGAGAGAGAATATATCACCTGACTGCTGCGACGACGACGACGATGAGCATCTCTGGAAGGCGGGAAACTGCTGCAAGTCAAAGACTGTTGTCGGAGGAGGGGGAGGGGGGAAATGAACGTAGGGACCCAAAATGGCGGCGGCCGATGGAGATTTTGCTTCTTCTGTGCAGCGGTCGGAGTGACGTCACAGAGAGTTTGGGGGAGAGAGGGGAGAGTGTGACGTCATTTACCTCGCCGATGTTTCAATTACCGGCGTCCCGTAGACGTTTAACCCTTTGGCAATTACAGACGACGCCATTATCCGCTCTATTAGCAGTCGTGACGCTCACACGTGGCAAATTGAATTTGCAGAGGGGAGGGGGAAGGAGGGGGAAAAGAGAGGGAGGGAGGGAAGGAGGGGAAAGAAAAGAGGGATGGTTGAACGACGCCCTTGAGTGGCCTTCGCCGTCGCCGTCGCCAGCTCATAATGGCGCATGCATAATTCATCGTCGCCCCACGCCCCACGCGGAGAAAAATAAAGAGCGAAGGAGGGAGGCCAAGTGGACCGATGGACGGGAGGAGACTTAAACTACCGACGAGGACGACGCTTTAAGAATAAAGACGAGGGCCTAATACACAACAATCAGACGCACGCGAGGAGAAAAAAATATATATGTATAAGGGGAAGAAACACGGAAATAGAGAGAGATAAGAAACAGGAATACAAGAAATTTAAATCAGTCAAGACGGAGAGAAGAACAATTAGCAAGGGAGGCAAAAAAGGGGGGGAGGGGGATACAAGGAAAATTTAAATCAGTCAAGACGCAGAGAGAAGAACAATTAGTACGCAGACAAAATGGAGAATACGAGGAATTGACATTATTCAAGACGGAGAAAATAACAACGCGAACAGAGAGACAAAAACGAAGGAAATACAAGGAATTGAAAATATTTTAGATGGAAAAAGCAGATAGGCAAAACTAGCCATTAGCAGGGAGACAAAAAAAGGGGAATACAAGGAAATTGTAATTATTCTAGACAGAGAAAAGGGCAATTAGCAGGGAGACAAAAACGGGGGGGAATACAAGAAATTTAAATGATTCAAGACGGAGAAAAGAACAATGAATAGAGAGACAAAAAGGAGAATACAAGGAAATTGTAATTATTCAAGACGGAGGAAACAGCAATTAGCAGGGAGACAAAAAAGGGGGGGAATACAAGGATTTGAAATGATACAAGATGGAAAAAAAGAACAATTAGCAGGGAGACAAAAAGGGGGAATACAAGGAATTGAAATGACTGTAGATAGAAAAGAACAACGAACAGAGAGACAAAAAGGAGAATACAAGGAATTGAAATGATTCAAGACGGAGAAAAGAAAAATTAGCAGGAAAATATAAAGGAGAATACTAGGAATTGACATTATTCTAGACAGAGAAAAGGGCAATGAGCAGGGAGACAGAAAGGAGAATACAAGGAATTGAAATTACACAAGACGGAAAAACGAATATTTAGCAGATAGGCAAAAAAGGAAAATATAATTACTTGAAATGATTCAAGACGGAGGAAACAGCAATTAGTTGGAACACAAAAAGGAGAATACAAGGAATTAAAATGATACAAGATGGAAAAAAAAGAACAATTAGCAGAGAGGCAAAAAAAGGAAAATACAAGGAATTGCAATGATTGAAGACAGAGAAGAAGAAAAAAAACAATTAACAGGGAGACCAAAAGAAGAATGCAAGGAATTGAAATGAATCAAGACGGAGAATTAAACAACAGGAAACTCCTCTTCAAGACCACAGTGAAGGGAATTGAAAAAAAGACGGCGGGATGTGGAAGGTAGCCAAGCCAAGGCTTTGACTAGGGATCCTACCTAAAAGAGATGCAGGGAAAAACTTGCAACAAAAAAAACCCCCTGAACATAGCGAATAATTGAGAGAAAAGATCCACGGGAAAAGAGTTGAACAGTCGTACAAACAAAACAAAACAAAAAAATACTCGAGACCAAATTGAAATATGAGTATAGATATACATAACCTAACTAATAATTACAGGAATAAGAATACTAAGATAAAAAAGAGAGTGACAAAATGTACTGCGTAAATAAATAGATGTTTGTGAGGAAACTAAGAAAATAAAGGAAGGAAATTAGATGGGCAATGAAAATGTTAGGTAGGTTGAGAACCAAGAGCAAGGAATAACAGAGGAGTCTATACAGAAAACAATGTCGGAGGAAGACAAAAATAAAGGGGAAAAACAGTATATAAAGAAAAAAACCGTGGGAGGAAAACAGTGTACGAAGATGAAGAAAAAGAATTATGGAAAAGTGTGAATAGAAATGCTTAACACATGAAAAATTTAATATTTAATGCTGATAACAAAAAAACAGGAAGGAATGAAAGTTTTAGTTTTTAGGTCCATTAATAATAATAAATGAGGGACAGTAGAAAAAGGGAAATAATTTAAAAGCCGCCACAAATTAGAGGGAAAAAATATACGTGATAAAGACCTGACATCGGAAATACATTTTCATTACACATTATTATTATTATTTTGATATTGGACATGAAAGGAAAGTGATGAATGTTTCTCTGTCTCTCGCGCTCGCGATACAGGTGATAGGGAGAGAGAAGGAGGGAGGGAGAGAGATGATAGGGAGAAGGAGAGAGAAGGAAAGAGAGACAGATGACAGTGAGAGAGAAGGAGGGAGAGATAGATGATAGGGAGAGAGAGAAGTAGAGAGACAGATGATAGGGACAGAGAAGGAGGGAAAGAGATAGAGGCAGATTATAGGGAGAGAGAGAGGGAAGGAGGGACAGAGAGAGAGAGATGATAGGGCGAGAGAGAGAAGGAGGGAGAGACAGATGAAAGGGAGAGAGGAGAGAAACAGATGATAGGTAGAGAGAGGAGGAGAAAGAGGCAGATGATAGGGAGAGAGAAGGAGAGATGATAGAGAGATAGAAGGAGGGACAGAGAGAGATGATAGGGAGAGAGAGAAGTAGAGAGACAGATGATAGGGAGAGAGAAAGAGGGAAAGAGATAGAGGCAGATTATAGGGAGAGAGAGAGAGAAGATAGAGAGATGATAGGGAGAGAGAGAGAAGTAGAGAGACAGATGATAGGGACAGAGAAGGAGGGAAAGAGATAGAGGCAGATTATAGGGAGAGAGAGAGAAGGAGGGACAGAGAGAGATGATAGGGAAAGAGAGAGAATGAGGGAGAAAGAGAGAGATGATAGGAAGAAAGAAGGAGAGAGACAGATGATAGGGAGAGAGAAGGAGAGAGATGAAGGGAGAGAGATA
This sequence comes from Eucriotettix oculatus, assembly GCA_034510155.1. Classification (NCBI taxonomy): domain Eukaryota; kingdom Metazoa; phylum Arthropoda; class Insecta; order Orthoptera; family Tetrigidae; genus Eucriotettix; species Eucriotettix oculatus. The sequence goes on from CM067379.1 coordinate 1,394,115, forward strand.
GATGATAGAGAAAGAGATAGATGATAGGGAGAGAGAGAGAAGGAGGGAGAGATAGATGATAGGGAGAGAGAGAGAAGTAGAGAGACAGATGATAGGGAGAAGGAGAGAGAAGGAAAGAGAGACAGATGATAGAGAGAGAAGGAGGGAGAGATAGATGATAGGGAGAGAGAGAGAGAAGGAGGGACAGAGAGAGAGATGATAGGGAAAGAGAGAGAATGAGGGAGAAAGAGAGAGATGATAGGAAGAAAGAAGGAGAGAGACAGGTATGATAGGGAGAGAGAAGGAGAGAGATGAAGGGAGAGAGATAGATGATAGAGAGACAGATGATAGGGAGAGAGGAGAGAAGGATAGAGATTGATGATTTACGCGTGACGTAGACAGGAACCGCCGTAGATAACAGTTAAGGCTAAATGCGCGCTGTCCTTAAAATGGATTTCCGCGGGAAACAAATTACACGGCGGCAAATAAGGAATATTAATGACTCACTCACACAGGATCAGATAAAAAAAAACCCTTGCCCATCGGGGGATTGTGGAGCTGCAGGGCTGCCAACCTCGCTGCTCCGTCACTAAAACCTACAAATTCCCCCGTTCGCCTTTAAATAGGGGGTTAACTCTTGTTTCTTGTTGTTGTCGTTGTTGTGGTATTCGGTCCTTAGACTGGTCTGGTCCATGATAAACCTATCTTGCGCAAGCCTTTTCATTTCCTTATTATAACTATCACAACCCACATCCTCTTCTAATCTCCTTAGCGTAATCCACCCTCGAGCCGCCCTCTTCTCTTCTTACCCCACGCACACTTCCCTTCTAATCCTAAAAAAAAATTAACACATGAAAGGAAAGGAGGGAGGGGGAAGGTAATGTATGTGTGTGTGTTTTTTTTGTAACCCCCCTTTTTTCTGACAGTGAAATGAAACCGAAAAAAATTTAATTAACTAATTATGGGTTTAAATTTCTTTTAAAATAGTAAACCGAGGGGAAAAAAATTGTTAAAGGATGAAAGGAAAGGGGGGTGTGGGAAGGTAATGTGTGTGTGTGTGTGTTTTGGTTACCCCCCCTTTTTTTCTGACAGTCAAATGAAACCGAAAAAAAATTAATTAATTAATTACCGGTTTACATTTCTTTAAAATAGTAAACCGAGGGGAAAAAAATCAAAGGATGTAAGGAAAGTGGGAGGGGATGAAGGAGGGAAGGTAATTTGTGTGTGCTTTTTTTGTAACACTCCCTTTTTCTGACAGTCAAATGGAACCGAAAAAAAAATTAATTGGGGGTTTAAATTTCTTTAAAATAGTAGCCGAGGGGGAAAAAAATCAAAAAGGATGAAAGGAAAGGAGGAGGGGGAGAGGGGGGAAGGTAATGTGTGTGTATTTTTTTTGTAACCCCCCTTTTTTTTCTCTTACAGTCAAATGAAACCGAAAAAAAAAATTAATTATGGGTTTAAATTTCTTTAAAATAGTACCCGAGGAAAATAAATTTAAGGATGAAAGGAAAGAGGGGGAGGGGATGAGGGGAGGGGGGAAGGTAATGTGTGTAACCCTCCCCCCTTTTTTTTCTGACGGTAAAATGAAACCGAAAAAAATAAAAAATTAATTAATTAATTATGGGTTTAAATTTCTTTAAAATAGTACCCGAGGAAAAAAAATCAAAAAGGATGAAAGGAGGGTGGGGGAGGGGTGGGAGAGGGGGAAGGTAATGTGTCTGTGCTTTTTTTGTAACCCCCTTTTTTTCCTCTTACAGTCAAATGAAACCGAAAAAAAAACTAATTAAGGGTTTAAATTTCTTTAAAATAGTACCCGAGAAAAAAAATCAAAAAGGATGAAAGGAAAGGGGGGAAGGGGATGAGGGGAGGGGGGAAGGTAATGTGTCTAACCCCATCCTTTTTTTTTCTGTCAGTAAAATGAAACCGAAAATATAAAAAATAAATTAATTAATTGGGGGTTTAAATTTCTTTAAAATAGTAGCCGAGGAAAAAATCCAAAAGGATGAAAGGAAAGGGGGGGTGGGTGGCGTAGGGGGAGAGGAGAGGGGGAAGGTTATGTGTGTGTTTTTTTATAACCTCCCCTTTTTCAAATTGAAACCGGAAAGAATAATTAATTAATTATGGGTTTAAATTTCTTTTTAAATAGTAAACCGAGGAAAATTTTTTTTAAAGGATGAAAGGAAAGAGGGGGAGGGGATGAGGGGAGGGGGGAAGGTAATGTGTGTAACCACCCTCCTTTTTTCTGACAGTAAAATGACACCGAAAAAAATAAAAAATTAATTAATTAATTATGGGTTTAAATTTCTTTAAAATAGTAGCCGAGAAAAAAAATCAAAAAGGATGAAAGGAAAGGGGGGTGGTGGGTGGCGTAGGGGGAGAGGAGAGGGGGAAGGTTATGTGTGTGTTTTTTTATAACCTCCCCTTTTTCAAATTGAAACCGGAAAGAATAATTAATTAATTATGGGTTTAAATTTCTTTTTAAATAGTAAACCGAGGAAAAATTTTTTTAAAGGATGAAAGGAAAGGGGGGAGGGGTTGAGGTGAGGGGGGAAGGTAATGTGTGTAACCCTCCCTCCTTTTTTTTCTGACGGTAAAATGAAACCTAAAAAAATAAAAAATTAATTATATAATTATGGGTTTAAATTTCTTTAAAATAGTACCCGAGAAAAATAAATTTAAGGATGAAAGGAAAGAGGGGGAGGGGATGAGGGGAGGGGGGAAGGTAATGTGTCTAACCCCATCCTTTTTTTTCTGTCAGTAAAATGAAACCGAAAAAATAAAAAATTAATTAATTAATTATGGGTTTAAATTTCTTTAAAATAGTACCCGAGGAAAAAAAATTCCAAAAGGATGAAAGGAAAGGGGGGGTGGTGGGTGGCGTAGGGGGGAGGAGGAGAGGGGGAAGGTTATGTGTGTGTGTGTTTTTTTTTGGTAACCTCCCCTTTTTTCTCTGACAGTCAAATGAAACCGAAAAAAATAAAAAATTAATTAATTAATTATGGGTTTAAATTTCTTTAAAATAGTACCCGAGAAAAAAAATCAAAAAGGATGAAAGGAAAGGGGGGTGGGGGGTGGGGTAGGGGGGGGGAGAGGAGAGGGGGAAGGTTATGTGTGTGTGTGTGTTTTTTTTTTGGTAACCTCCCCTTTTTTCTCTGACAGTCAAATTGAAACCGAAAAAAATACATAAATTAATTATGGGTTTACATTTTTTTTAAAATAGTAAACCGAGGAAAAAAATTTTTTTTAAAAGGATGAAAGGAAAGGGGGGGAGGGTGGGAGGGGATGAGGGGAAGTGGGAACGGGAAGGTAATGTGTGTAACCTCTCTCCATTTTTTCTTCTCTGACAGAGTCAAATTGAAACCCGACTGCGAATAATCGATACCTCGAGGAGTTTTGCTACTGTTTGGGTGAGAGGTTAATTAGAAAAGTTGAGTTACAAGTTAAATACAGCGAGTGAGAGGGGAGAGAGAGAGAGAGAGAGAGAGAGAGTAGAGAGAGAGAGAGGAGACGAGTAGACGAGTGAATGATTAAGAACTGGTCTTTGAATCGAAAAAAAAAATAATAATTTCCCTTTCCCCGTTTACATCGTTCACTTAAAATATATTTCCCTTCAAAAGAGAGAGAGAGAGAAGGAGAGGAGAGGGAGATTTTTGTCTGTGTGTGTGTGTTTTCAGAGTGTATATTAATTCTCAACTTCTCCTTGATTCCACTTAAAACTTCGCCATCAACGACTTTGTAATTAAAATATTTGCATTCCCAGTGGACTTTGCGCGATGCGATGCAGGGAGACGCGGGAATATTTAATTTACCGAGAGAGAGAGAGAGAGAGAGAGAGAGGAAGGGAGAGAACCTTCTAGAAGGACGCCGGCCGGAGATTCAAGGGCAGATTTCTTCAACCGTCTGTAGATAATAGCTATATACATATATATATAAGACGGTAGAAAAATCGTCAAAGAAGGTGGGGGAAAAAAAGGGGGCGGGCGAGAACCTTCTCCTTCTTCAAAGAATATTCAGGGAAAAAAAATAAAAAGAGAGGGGATGGGAGGGGAGGCGTGTGGGTCCACATTTGGGCCAAATAATTTTTGCTACGACTGACTGTTAAAACGAACCCCTCGGCGTTGTCATTTGCCCAAAATTAATTTGTAACCTACCCACCCCCCGCTTTGACGGCATCGAGAAAAAATCAAAGAAACGTTCGGAGAGACGAAAAAATGTCGGAAAGGAACAGCAGGGAAAGCGGGCGAGGAAGACAAATATTTATAAATAAGAAGATAAAGGCAAAAAAAGAGGGAAAGAGAAAAAAAATGTATATATATATAAGAGGTGAAAATCTAGAACAGTCGTTAATAGAAGTAGAAGAAGAAGTGGTGGATGAATGAGTGAATAAAATAATTTGAAACGATTACTCTTTTATTCTCCCCTTTTCCCCCCTTTTCCCCGGGTTGGTTATTTTTAATTTTTTTTCCTTATTTCGCTTTGTGTAATACAATAATTTGAAACGATTACTCTTTTATTCTCCTTTCCCTTTACCCCTTTTCCCCCCTTCTCCCCTCTCTCTCGCCCCCTGTGTGTGTGTTGTGTGTTCCTGATGTTTTTGGAGTGGAACAAGGACGGACGGTGAAGTCGTACAAAGGGTAATTACACACCTCTCTCTCTCTCTCTCTCTCTCTCTCCCTCCCTCTACAGGCTCCAGTGAGTCCAACAGACCCAATTAACTGCACTTAACGGGATTTACACACACACACACACACTCAGCGGTGGCGGTTTTCCATGTGCACTTAAACTGTCCGGGGGAAAAAAATTTCCACCCCCCCACCCCCGGGAGAAAAAAAAAGAACAACCCCTCGTTGCGGCGATATAAATTCAGAAATAAAAAATTTTCGAGAGAAGGAAAAAATTTCGTGACGTCAATACGGGGGAAAAACAACAATAAAAATAATTTCTTTTTCTTAAAAACTCTAGAATATGTATGTGTGTTTGGCAAGAGGAGGGTAAAAAAGAGAGGAAAAAACCGGAAACGAATAAAATAAAAAACTAAAAAAGGAATGTAATTAAAACGAGAAAGTTAATCTAATATGTAAATAAAATAATTAGGTAAGAAATTGAGCTTTCGAAAAAAATCAATAACTTTGTAAAACACAACAACAACAACAATAAAAAAACCGGGACAATAAGTCAGTAATTAGTTTATTTAATTTAAAGACGTTTCGACTCCCCGCTTTTTTTTACACTTCACGGCCGAAATCTCCAAAAATTTCTAAGTTTTTGAACCATGGCTTTCGTATATAAAATATTGTTGTAACATCATAGAAACCTTTCTTTGTTCGATGAACGCCTGATGATGTCACGGAAGGGGGGAGACGAAACGTCTCTTGACTCAAAAACTAAAAACTCATTTATTAATAATCAATTAACGTCCGATATTAAAAATTAAATTGGAATAATTTCCGACCGGAACGGATGATGATGATGATATTTTTTTTTTGGCAGACAGTTTTTAATTTTTCAAATCAAACAACGTTTGTAAAAAGAAGAGAAAAAAATATAAAAAATTGGGGGCTTGTATAACATTTTTAAATTTATCGTTAAAAATTTTTTTTGGATGTAACCACAATAATAATTTGATTGTAAGGAGGAAAAACCAGGGAAGAAAGCATGAATATGGGCCGAAACGTTAGCAGATTAAAAAAATAAAAGGTGCCTGGGGGCAAAGAAAAACAAACAAAGAAACAACAACAGATCGGAAATTATTTCTAATTTAAAATTTTAATTTCACAAAAAAATATATATAAAGATATTTCAAAGAGGTGGAAGGAAAAAAAGGCAACGATGAGAATAATACTTTGACAAAGAGGGAGGAGAGGGAAAGGTAAAGAGAAAATAAAAAAAATTTTAAAAAAATTGTGGCAAACATATAAACAAAAAATTTTTATGTAAAATAAAAGCTAAGTTCATTATTTTAATGACCGTCAAAAATTCAATAACTATCAAAGAGTAAGCAAGAGGGTCGGTAATTTAAATAGAACATAAACGATGAAAAATAAACCTTGAAAGGAATTAATGGGGGAAAAAAATATTTTTAAATGAGAAATTTCAGAGGTGAAAAATTCACTAATAGTAAAAATGTTTAAGGAAATGGTTTTAGGAAAAGGCGAGGAAATTATAAAAAATAATAATATCCCTACATAAATAGGGAATTATATTGCAAACAGAAAAATTCTGTTCCATATAAAGTGATTTGCATAAACCTTAAAAAAATAATGTATATAAAAAAAAGAAAAAGAGTAAGCAAATGAACAGTAATGGTACTCAATGAGAGTAGAGTAAATTTTTTTTAAATGAAAGGTTGCGAGGACGAGGAGAAAATAGAAACTGAAAAGATAAATAAATAAAGATACAGATAAATAAGTAAAAAAATTATGTCTAAAAAAATAAAAAGAGTAAGCAAAATGAACAATAATGGTACATGAAACGAATGAAGCGTAAATTTATATCAGAAAGAGGGGGGAAAATAGAATAAAGAATTAAGAAACCGGAAAAACCCGAATTTAAATTAAAATAAATACAAGTAAAACCCACAAAACAATATTTTTTTTCTGTGATGGAACAGAAAATAAAATGATAATGAAAAGAGAAACTGAATGTGAAACTTTTACAGACGAAGAGTGGGGGGAAAAAAGAGAGTAATCACGTTACTCAATGAGAGTAAATTTTTTTAAAACGAGACGGACGAGGACGAGGAGAAAATAGAAACTGAAAACAAAAATAAATAAATAAAGATACAGATAAATAGTAAATAAAAAATTATGTCCTAAAAAAATAAAAAGAGTAAGCAAAATGAACAATAAAGGGTACATGAAACGGATGAAGAGTAAATTGATATGAGGAAAGGGGGGAAAAGAGGAATAAAGTTGAATTAAGAAACCGGAAAACCCCGAGTTGAAATTAAAATAAATACAAGTAAACACACAAAACAATATATTTTTGGTGATGGAACAGAAAATAAAATGATAATGAATAGAGAACCTGAATTTTTTTAAAAGAGACGGGCAAAGGCGAGGTTTGGGGAGAAAATAGAAACTGAAAACATAAATAAATAAACATATAAACATACATATAAATAAGTGAAAAAAAAGAATTAAGGGTGACAAGATAAGGGAAAATATCCTGACGAATCTTCACCCAGAAAAGTTAAACCTTGATAACTTTTAATACCAAATACTCTACATCTCAAAACAAAACAAAAAAAAATGTCCCTCAAGACGCAGCTTAAATTAAAAAAGGAAACCAGTTTCTTCTTCGCTGTTGTGGAAAATTCTGTTTTCCAACCGAGAGAGAGAGGGAAAAAAACAACAACGAGAAACTTTAATAATGTCACGGTCCGGAGGAACGGGAGAGAGAGAGAGAGAGAGAGAGAGAGAATACACCAAGGCAATTATTTAATATTTAATTTCCGGTCGATGACTGTGTAGCTTTATTCCACAGAGGAAGAGGTTTATCCTGCGATATTATTTGAAACGCTGAGAAAAACAGAGAGAAAGTTTTATTTTAATTTCTTCCTATTGTTTGAGGGAGAGAGAGAGAGAGAGAGAGAGAGAGATAATGGAGGGGATTTAGTCTCTGTACTCTGCGATTACGTGAACATGTAAGGCATTATAATCTCTCTGGCAGCGGCTCGTAGGTGTTAATGTCGTTGGTTGGTTGCGCGGGCCTTTTTGTTGTCATTAGGTTCCGCTCTAATTATCTCTGCTTTTCTGTCTCTCAATTAGGGATGTAAATGTCTCCATTTCATGAATCTACTGCGGGAGTTTCTGTTCCTGTGCCACTATATATATGTCTCTCCCTCTCTCTCTCTCTCTCCACACCTCTGTCTCTGTCTCGCTATCTCTCTCTCTCTCTCTCAATCTCCCTTCCTATCTCTATCTGTCTATGTATATCTCTCTCAAGGCTATCTTTCACTCTCTATCTCTCTATACTTATCTCTCTCGATCTCCTTTCCTATCTCTATCTCTCTATGTATATCTCTCTCAAGGCTATCTTTCTCTCTCTCTCCCTCTCTACCTCTCTATCTCTCTCAATCTCTCTATCATTCCCTCTCTATCTTCATATTTCTATCTCTATCTCTCTATCCCTATCTCCCTCTGTCTCTGTCTCTCTATGTATATCCCTATCTAGCTCTAACTTCCGCTCTCTATCTTTCTCTCTCTACCTATCTATCCCTCTCAATCTCCCTTCCCATGTATATCTCACAATCTTTCCCTCTGTCTATCTTCATCTTTCTATCTCTATATCCCGATCTCCCTCTATCTCTCTATGTATATCTTTATATCTCTCTATCTATCTCAATCTCCCTCCCTATGTATATCTCTCTATCTTTCTATCTCTATTTTCATATTTCCATCTCTTTCTCTCCATCGCCTTCTATCTCAATCTCTCCTTGTGTATATCTCTCTAGCTCTAACTTCCGCTCTCTATCTTTCTCTCTCTACCTCTCTATCCCTCTCTATTTCCTTCCCTATGAATATCTCTCTATCTTCATGTTTCTATCTCTATCTCTCTATCCCTATCTCCCTGTCTCTCTATCTCTCTCTATCTATCTCTGTATCCATCTCTATTTCTCTCAATCTCCATCTTTCTCTATCTCTATATCTCTCTATCTCTATCACTCTCTATCTTTCCCTCTCTCTATCTTCATGTTTCTATCTCTATCTCTCTATCCCTATCTCCCTCTATCTCTATCTATCTCTCTCTATCTCTATTTCTCTCAATCTCCATCTTTCTCTATCTCTATATCTCTCTATCTCTATCACTCTCTATCTTTCCCTCTCTCTATCTTCATGTTTCTATCTCTATCTCTCTATCCCTATCTCCCTCTATCTCTATCTCTCTCCATCTATCTCTGTATCTATCTCTATTTCTCTCTATCTCCATCTTTCTCTATCTCTATCACTCTCTATCTTTCCCTCTCTATCTTTCCCTCTCTCTATCTTCATCTTTCTATCTCTATCTCTCTATCCCTATCTCCCTCTATCTCTCTTTGTACATGTCTCTCTATCCTTATCTTTCTCTCTCTACCTCTCTATCCCTCTCAATCTCCCTTCCTATGTATATCTCTCTCTATCTTTCTCTCTCTATGTTCATATCTCTATCTCTCTATCGCTATCGCCCTCTATCTCAATGTCTCTCTATGTATATCTCTCTCTCTCTCTATCTCCCTCCCTATGTATATCTCTCTATCCCTATCTCTCCAACTCTCCGTTTATCACATCCGTTACTGTCTGCCCTTATCTCCACCTCCATCGTTATTTCTCTCTCCACCACAGTCTACGAATGTTATAATTGTTTACACACATTTCCCCACGTATACCTTTCGAACGATTGCATGTGAGGGAAATTTTTCCTTAGGCAGGCAGGTACGCATTTCTCCCCAGATTTGACCGCGGGGGATTTCACCTCTGTGCTTCCACTGGTTTTCCGTCGAGTCTCTTTCTCTCCACCTCTCTCTCTCACATTGCCAAAAGACCTTCACGTATTTTAGGAGGTGCACGCTCTGGGGGTCGAAGACGTCGGGCGTGCGCACGGGTCTGAGCTGGAGATCACAGCACAGCGACGCTTGACGTGTCCTGTTTTCCTCATCCCCGAGAGAGAGAGAGCTTCGTTTCGTGTTTCCGTGTTTCTGTTCCCTGTTTACTTTTAGCTTTTCTCTGCAGATGTCGCTGATGTGTTTCTCCCTCCTTCTCCTCCTCCTCCGTCTGTCCGTCTGTCTGTCTGTCTGAGAGTGTTAATTGAGTTGGAAACGTCAGCCCTCCCCCTCTCATCCCCTGCCACTGAGAGAATATTCCAAGTGCACCTCTTCAGAGGATATTTACGACGACGACAAAACACGACGTTGTCTGCAAAGTTCCGCAACTCTGGTAATTGGGTGTCTCGCAAATAATCCGCAAACTTCCCACACAGACCTTAATTAAAGGTGAAACACAAACCTCCACAAGCTGCACCACAATAAGTCATCATCCCCTCCCTTTTTTTTAAAAAAAAGAAAAGAATGAGTAACAACAAAAAAACTAGCTAAATAAATAAAAACTTCCAGTAATTTTTTTTCCCTTTTGACCTGGAGAGAGAGAAAAATTTTTTTATATATTATTTATCGCCTCCGGTTACACGAAATTTTTCTGATTCATAAGATATAAGAATTTGGGGCGGGGGAGGAAAAAAAATGTCGGAACCTCCCGCTTGCCGTGCGGATGCTCTACCCACACCAAAATGAAGTGACGCGGAAGCTCGGATCACCTACAACGTACTAGGAAGGTGACCAATGGAAAAGACGTGTACAGTAAATATATGTATGTGTGTGTGTGAATTAGAAAAATGCAGTCTACATTCGAGAAGGAAGGAAGAAAGGGAGACAAGGGGTTGTAGAACCGTGCAGGAAGGAAGGAAGGAAGGAAGAAAATACTTTAGCTGGAAAATAATGAAAACAGTAAAAATAAAACGAAATGGATAAAAAAAATACTTTTTTAAAAAAAGGAAAGAAGAAAAGGCGAGGGAAAAAAACGTGTACAGTAAATATATATATGTAAATTAGAAAATACTTTCTACATTCGACAAGGAAGGAAGAAAGGGAGACCAAGGAACGAGAGAGAAACACGGGTTTGGAGGACGCGACGGAGGATCTGAAAGATTGGGAAAGGGAGAGAACGGAGAGAAAAGATCAGGGGATAGAGAGAAGCATGAGAGGCCGAGGCCAAGGATCACACAAGGGAAGGAAGGAAGGAAGGAAGAAAGAAAATACTTTGGCTGTAAAATAATTAAAATAGAAAAAATAAAAATAAATAAAAGGAAAGAAAAAGACGGGGGAAAAACGTGTACAGTAAATGTATTAATTAGAAAATGCAGTCTAAATTCGACAAGGAAGGAAGAAAGGGAGACAAGGGGGTTGTAGAACCGCGCAGGAAGGAAGGAAGAAAGAAAATACTTTAGCTATAAAATAATTAAAATAGAAAAAAAACAAAATGAGCTTCACCACGAAATAAAAAAAGACTCTTTTTTTAATAAAAAACCAAGATAAGAAGAAATCACGGGGGAGAAAAAAAGAAACGTTTAATTCAAGACGTTAGAAAATAAAATAGCCACCACGACAAAAAATAAATAAATGTAACTGTTACTATATAAAATGTACGTAAAGTAAGAGAAAAAAAATACTCAAGCTACTATAAGGGAGGAAGAGAAGAGAACAGCAAAAAGATATTACTCCAAGAACAAGCACGACAGACCTGAGACATTACAAATTGCGGTAGAATCATCAATATTGAGCGACAAAAGTTGGCGACATTGCTTCGAGTTTGCGTCACAAAGGGGAAAAAGAAAAGAAAGAAAAAAATATAAAAAACAAAACAAATGTAAAAAAAAGTCGAGCATTGTTGAAGTATCGATAATGAAGCGTCACTTTCGATTTAGAAGCACGTGACAGTTGTTTATTCAGGGGTTTCTCTCTCTCTGTCTGTGTGAATGCGTCTGTCAGTTCTCTCAACGTGTTCGATGACGTCACTGCACGCCCTCTTTTTATTTCGTATTAGGCAATGTATGTGTGTGTGTGTTGTGTGCCTGCCTCCCTGGTTATCTACACAGCAAATCCGTTCGCTCATTTCTCTCTCTCTCACTCACTCACTCTCTCTCTCTCTCTCTTTCTGTTCCTCTATTTCTCTCTCTCTTTTTTCTCTCTCTCTCATTTCTGTCCCTCTATTTCTCTCTCTTCTCTCTGTCTCCCATTTCTGTCCCTCTATTTCTCTCTCTTTTTTTTCTCTCTCTCTTTCTGTCCCTCTATTTCTCTCTCTTTTTTCTCTCTCTCTCATTTCTGTCCCTCTATTTCTCTCTCTCTCTCTTTTTTCTCTCTCTCTCATTTCTGTCCCTCTATTTCTCTCTCTCTTTTTTCTCTCTCAGTCTCTCTCTCTCTCTTTCTGTCCCTCTATTTCTCTCTCTCTTTTTTCTCTCTCTCTTTCTGTCCCTCTATTTCTCTCTCTCTTTTTTTCTCTCTCTTTCATTTGTCCCTCTATTTCTCTCTCCTTTTCTCTCTCTCTCTGTTCCTCTATTTCTCTCTCTCTCTTTTTCTGTCCCTCTAATTCTCTCTCTTTTTTTTCTCAGTCACTCAGTCACTCTCTCTCTCCCTCTCTTTCTGTCCCTCAATTTCTCTCTCTCTTTTTCTCTCTCTCACTCACTCTCTCTTTTTTTTTCTCTCAGTCACTCACTCACTCTCTCTCTCTCTCTCTTTCTGTCCCTCTATTTCTCTCTCTCTCACTCACTCTTTCTCTCTTTTTCTGTCCCTCTATTTCTCTCTCTCTTTCTCTCTTTCTCTATCTTTCTATTTCTCTCTATCTTTCTGTCCCTCTCTGTCTCTCTCTCTATTTCTCTCTCTCTCACTCTCTTTCCCTCTCTGTCCCTCTCTATCTCTCTCTGCGCCCTGTGATTAACACTGAATATTAAATCACTTTCAGTTCCGTGCATGACGTCACACACACACAGAGAGAGATAAAACTCCATTCACAAGCTTTTATCAGTTCAAGGCTGTTTGCGGTAAATAAATAAATATATATATAATGAAGAGATGCGGAAATATAATTCAAATTAAATTATTCTCCTCCCTTGAAACTCAGGAAATAAATTAAAAATTAGTCACAGCCAGAGATAATAATAAGCCTTGGGGCCAAAGGCTGTGATGATGACTTGGACATTGTCCAACGGCGCGCGGCGCTGAAGATAACGAGGGAAAGCGCGGATTAGACAATTTTTACCGCAACTGATTTTGTTAGCGATTTTTTTTAAAAACCTTCATCGACAGTGATGTGTTTAATGTTAAGAGGATTACTCCGAAACGTCATAATTTACCCTCGTACACCGGGAGGAAAGGTTAGACTCACCTCTCCCAGCTGAGGCGGCGCTGCGGTTCCTGCGGGGGCGGCGGCTGGGTGGGAGGCGGAGCTGGGCCTCTGGTTGAGGAGCCTCGCGAGGCGGAAGAGCGCCGTCCCGGGGGCGGGTCCTCCCGCAGGGGCGGAGGACGGCAGGCACAGCACGGCGTCCACCACCCCCGGGGGCGGCTCGGGGGAGCTGTGGCGGTGGCGGGCGTGTTGGGACGCGGCGCTGCTGTCGGGGGCCTGCAGCCTCCACAGGGCTTTGGAACAACCGCTGCTGCTGCTGCCGCCTCCTCCGCCCCCACCGCCCCCTCCTCCTCCACCCCCGCCCCCTCCTCCGAAGCAGGCGGCGGCCGCTGCAGCTGCAGCCGCAGCCTCAGCATTAGCTGCAAACACACACTCGTTATCGATTACGTCACACATATCGATATTAAAATTACTTACTTACGGTCATTAACCTCGAATTACTGTCATCCGCAAGGGCAATTAAATTATCATTTACAACTAACTAACAACCTCGTCACCAAAGTTAATTTCCGCAACGTTTCGCCCTCATATTTTTTTTTGGGGGGGCGACATCATCAGGCAAAAATTTCATTCAGGATTTCTGTAATTAAAAAATTTTACATAACAATATTTCGTTGATTTAATTGCAAAAAAACCCCTTAAACTGTTTATCACTACAGTTGACAATAATTTTTTTTTGTCCCGCAACGTTTCGTCTCCCTCTCAGGGAACATCATCAGTGCAGGCAGATGTTAACAGTAGAACATCAACAACAACAAACCTCTCTGGTGTGTGTGTGTGAACAACGCAGATTGTTGTTGTTATGGAGTTGTAAAGCCATTTAAGATGATGATATTTTGTGTTTTATTTTTTATACATACACATATTAATAAAAGTATCATATATTATTACGTCATAAAGCAAGTAATTTCGTTAAGTAATTAAAAAATAATAATAATAATAACACGTCATTAATCATTTCGTAACAGTTTAAAAAAAGTTTCCGTAAATTTAATCACAATTAAGCAGTTAGAAAGGCTGAGGGTTAAATAACTGTTAGATCTTTGGTTTAAGCAAAGAGTAGTTAAGTGACGAAGTCGATTGTTCCAGAGGGTTTAAAGAGCGCAGCGGCGGGGCGCCATGTTTCCCCCTCCCCTTCCCCCCCTCCCTCCTCTTTCCCCACCTCCGCCGTGTCAATTTACAAAAGCTGACGTCAATTTAAAATGGAAAACGGGGAAAACCGAAATAAAAAAAAAGCGCAGCAAATGTCAGCCACGCCCCGCAGATATATAGATATATATGTATGTGCGCGTGTGTATGTGTGTGTAGATTAAATGAACAGGCCGGACGTAATAATGAGGCAGCGTTTAAAAAGGCTAATCGATTACATGTCAAAGAGTTTCGATTCCGCAGTCGATACATAAATCAGATAATAATTGTCAGGTCAAACTCTGACGTGAAACATGTGTATGTTGTACGAATGTTATTCCCCTCTCTCCCTCTCCCCCCACCCCCTCTCCCTCTGTAAGGGGAAAGGGGAAGGTAAATAAAACAGCTGCGGCAAACAATTTTAAAAAATTTCTGGCGTGACGGAAAAAAAAAGATGACGATAAAAAAAGAAGGGAAAGAGGGGAAAAAGTGGAAACATGGATAAAAGGAAAGTAAAAGGAGAGAGAGAGAGAGAGATGGCGGCCATCTTTAACTGTAAAATAATAATATCTGTATCAAAATAAAAATGTATATATAGAAACAATTAAAGAAACCCAAATTGAAAATAGGAAGAAAAAAAAGTAAATTACGAAAAAAGATGACGAAAAATAAGGAAGAGAAAGAGGGAGGAAAAAAGTGGAAGCATGGATAAAAGGAAAGAAAAAAGAAGAGAGAGAGAGAGAGAGGCGGCCATCTTTAACTGTAAAATAATAATATCTGTATCAAAATAAAAATGTATATATAGAAACAATTAAAGAAACCCAAATTGAAAATAGGAAGAAAAAAAAGTAAATTACGAAAAAAGATGACGAAAAATAAGGAAGAGAAAGAGGGAGGAAAAAAGTGGAAGCATGGATAAAAGGAAAGAAAAAAGAAGAGAGAGAGAGAGAGAGAGAGAGAGAGAGGCGGCCATCTTTAACTGTAAAATAATAATATCTGTATCAAAATAAAAATGTATATATAGAAACAATTAAAGAAACACAATTCAAAAATAGGGGGGAAAAAATAAAACTACAAAAAAAGATGACGGGAAATAAGGAAGATAAAGAGGGGGGAAAAGTGGAAGAATGGATAAAAGGAAAGAAAAGATAAGAAGAGAGAGAGGGGCGGCGGCGGCCATCTTTAACTGTAAAATAATAATAAATGTATCGAAATAAAAATGTATATATAGAAACAATTAAAGGAACACAATTTAAAAATAGGGAGAAAAAAATAAAACTATGAAAAAAGGCGGGAAATGAGGAAGATAAAGAGGGGGAAAAAGTGGAAGCTTGGATTAAAGGAAAGAAAGATAAGAAGAGAGAGAGAGGGGCGGCGGCGGCCATCTTTAACTGTAAAATAATAATATCTGTATCGAAAGTTTGAGAATCGGAATACAATTCAGGAAAAGACTGACTTAACATTCTCTCTATTCCGTTTCAAAATAAAATCTATATCGAGAAAGAATTTAAAGAAACATAATTTAAAAATAGGAAGAAAGAAAGTAAATTACGATAAAAGATGACGGGAAATAAGGAAGATAAAGAGGGAGGAAAAGTGGAAGCTTGGACATAAGGAAAGAAAAGAGAAAATCGATGGAGAAAAATGAGCAAGACCGAAAGAAAAGAAAGATGGGAGAAAACAGAAAAGGAAAGTAACAAAAAACAAAAAAAATAGAAGTAAGCAGAGGACTAATAAACGAGGGAGACTGACTAAGAAGAAAAAGGGAAAACATATAAAATGAAAGAATTAAAGACACGTAATTAAGGAGAGGATAAGCGAAAGAGGGGGGCAAAAGTGGAAGCATGAATAAAAGGGAAAGAAAAGAGAAGATCAAGGAATAATCAGGGGAAAAGGTAAGAACGAAAGAAAAGAAAGGTGGGGAAAAGGTAAAAAGAAAGTTACAAAAATGAAAGTAAAAAATAAAAGTAAGCAGAGAATTAATTGAGGAAGACTGCCTAAGAAGAAAGGAAAATATATTAAATGCTAGACAGGCGGAAAAATAAAGATAACACAAGGGAAAAACTTCGGGAAAAAGAAATTAAAGAAGTTGGATGAATTAAAAGAGAAATATTAGTTGATGAAAAAAAGGGGGAAAAAGAAGAAGGAAACAAAGAAAGAACGATATACGGGTAAATGCTCTTTTCGCCTTTTAAAAGCTTTGCTCTCTCTGACATCGGTCGCCATATTGCGAAATGAAATTAAATTCCCGTGTCAGATCCCAAGATGGCGGAGATATAATCGCAGTCAGAGGTGAATGGCGTCTTAAAATACAATCTCTGGATTTGCTGCCGCGCTGGAATGACGTGGATCAATCTGCGCAGAGAGTCAATTATCTGCCTCAACAAACCCTAATTAACCCAACGGTAGAGTCGGCGGCCATTAGTCTAGATTCCCTGTCGCTGACTGACCGCAGATTCTAGTGACGCGTGCAGAGATGACGTTGCTGCTGCATTCCTTCCCCTCTCCTTCCTTTAATATTCTCTTCCCTGACCTCATTCTTCCTCATTAAATTCCTCTTTGTTATTTAATTCTTTCATTTATGCTTGGGTACTTTCAGAGATTCGTTATTCATTATTGCGCAGATTTTTTTTTGTTTCTTTTACCTTTTCCTTCAACATTTACTTTTTCCTTATTTTTAGCCATTTCTTCTTCCTAATTTTTTTTTAAACTCTTTATTACCCTTTATTTTATTTGTTTTCCCTTATTTCTCTACTCTTCATTTATTTTTATTTGGGTATGAATTTATTTAACTTAAAATTAACAATATAATTTGATTGTATGTCTTTCATTCATTTTCTTCGTAATGTTTATCTTTTTGTTCTTTTTTCCCTCCTCTCGCCTTCCTTTTCTTTTCTCGTTCCTGTCCTTCTTGTTTCTTCCTTTCCTTTCCTTTCTTTTATAATTTTTATTCCATACGTTCTCTTTCTCTTCTAATTGTCTTTTATAGTTCGCATTTTCGTCATTTTCTCTGCAACCTTCTTTTCTATTTTCGTTGTTTTTTTCCGTATTTTTTTTTTCTTCTGACATTATTTTTCGTTCTTATTAAATCGATTAACGTCTGCTATTAAATAATTTCCGACCGATTTTTAAGGACAGTTTTTTTTTCATTTTTAATTTAAACGACGTTTCGGCGCACATTCTTCGGGGTTTATAATCAAAAATTATTGATAATTGGATTTTAACAGTACCTGAAGAAGACGCGAATATGCACCGATACGTCTTTTAAATTAAAAAATGAAAACTGTCTGTTAAAAATCGGTCGGAAATTATTTAATTTGTAATTTTTCGTTATTTTCTTTCTGCCTTCCGGTCTGCCTTATCTTTTTTCTTGTTCTGTCATAGTCCCATCCCTCCGTCTTACTTTGGTTCGTTCCTTTCTACCTTGCATATTTCTCCTTTTACTCCTGTTTCTTTTTCTCAGTTTCCTTATTTTTTCTTTTCTCCTCGCTTTAAACCCAGTTTCGTTTTTTCTAACTTTTTTTTGCAGAGTCTTCAGCACTGCTTTTTGTCCCCCAAATAAAAAAATTGGTAAAGATTTTTCAGCCATCGAAAGTCAGATTACGAACGATTCACGTAGATATTAAAGATGGCGTCACGTCACTTCAGTGGCAACTCGTCAAAGAGAATGAAGGTCTTATAAACTTTTCTAGAATTTATCATCATATACAGTCTTTATTTTTCTTCAACTAAAAAACTTTCCTGGAATTTATTTTCGTACAGTCTTTATTTTTCTTCAACTAAAAAACTTTTTTTGCAATTTATTATCGTATAGAGTATTTACTTTTCTTCAACTAAAAACTTTTCTGGAGTTTATTAACATATAGAATGTTTATTTTCCTTCAACTAAAAACCTTTTCTGCAATTTATTATCGTTTAGAGTCTTCACTTTTCTTCAACTAAAAACTTTTCTGGAATTTATTAACATATAGAATGTTTATTTTCCTTCAACTAAAAACCTTTTCTGCAATTTATTATCGTTTAGAGTCTTCACTTTTCTTCAACTAAAAACTTTTCTGGAATTTATTAACATATAGAATGTTTATTTTCCTTCAACTAAAAACCTTTTCTGCAATTTATTATCGTTTAGAGTCTTCACTTTTCTTCAACTAAAAACCTTTTCTGCAATTTATTGTCGTTTAGTCTTCACTTTTCTTCAACTAAAAAACTTTTCTGGAATTTATTAACATATAGAATGTTTATTTTCCTTCAACTAAAAACCTTTTCTGCAATTTATTATCGTTTAGAGTCTTCACTTTTCTTCAACTAAAAACTTTTCTGGAATTTATTAACATATAGAATGTTTATTTTCCTTCAACTAAAAACCTTTTCTGCAATTTATTATCGTTTAGAGTCTTCACTTTTCTTCAACTAAAAACTTTTCTGGAATTTATTAACATATAGAATGTTTATTTTCCTTCAACTAAAAACCTTTTCTGCAATTTATTATCGTTTAGAGTCTTCACTTTTCTTCAACTAAAAAACTTTTCTGGATTTTATTAACATATAGAATGTTTATTTTCTTCAACTAAAAACCTTTTCTGAATTTATTATCGTTTAGAGTCTTACTTTTCTTCAACTAAAAACTTTTCTGGAATTTATTAACTATAGATGTTTATTTTCTTCAACTAAAAACCTTTTCTGCAATTTATTATCGTTTAGAGTCTTCACTTTTCTTCAATTAAAAAAATTTTCTGGAATTTATTAACATATAGAATGTTTATTTTCCTTCAACTAAAAACCTTTTCTGCAATTTATTATCGTTTAGAGTCTTCACTTTTCTTCAACTAAAAACTTTTCTGGAATTTATTAACATATAGAATGTTTATTTTCCTTCAACTAAAAACCTTTTCTGCAATTTATTATCGTTTAGAGTCTTCACTTTTCTTCAATTAAAAAACTTTTCTGGAATTTATTAACATATAGAATGTTTATTTTCCTTCAACTAAAAACCTTTTCTGCAATTTATTATCGTTTAGAGTCTTCACTTTTCTTCAACTAAAAACTTTTCTGGAATTTATTAACATATAGAATGTTTATTTTCCTTCAACTAAAAACCTTTTCTGCAATTTATTATCGTTTAGAGTCTTCACTTTTCTTCAACTAAAAAACTTTTCTGGAATTTATTATCATATAGAATCTTTATTTTCCTTCAACTAGAAAACTTTTCTGGAATTTATCGTCGTATAGAGTCTTTATTTATCTTCAACTAAAAAACTTTTCTGGAATTTATTATCACATACAGGTTTTATTTTATTCAACTAAAAAACTTTTCTGTAATTTATTATCGTTTAGAGTCTTCACTTTTCTTCAACTAAAAACTTTTCTGGAATTTATTAACATATAGAATGTTTATTTTTCTTCAGCTAAAAACCTTTTCTGCAATTTATTATCGTTTACAGTCTTCACTTTTCTTCAACTAAAAAACTTTTCTGCAATTTATTATCGTATAGAATCTTTAATTTCTTCAACTAAAAAACTTTTCTGGAATTTATTATCTTATATAGTCTTGATTTTTCTTCAACTAAAAAACTTTTCTGGAATTTATTATCTTATATAGTCTTGATTTTTCTTCAACTAAAAAACTTTTCTGGAATTTATTATCTTATATAGTCTTGATTTTTCTTCAACTTAAAAACTTTTCTGGAATTTATTATCATATAGAATCTTTATTTTTCTTCAACTAGAAAACTTTTCTGGAATTTATTATCTTATATAGTCTTGATTTTTCTTCAACTAAAAAACTTTTCTGGAATTTATTATCTTATATAGTCTTTATTTTTCTTCAACTAAAAAACTTTTCTGGAATTTATTATCGTATAGAATCTTTATTTTTCTTCAACTAAAAAACTTTTCTGCAATTTATTAGTGTCTTTATTTTTCTTCAACTAAAAAACTTTTCTGGAATTTATCATCGTATAGAGTATTTATTTATCTTCAATTAAATTTTTTTCTGTAATTTATTATCGTTTAGTCTTTATTTTTCTTCCATTGAAAAACTTTTCTGGTATTTATTATCATATAGAGTCTTTATTATTTTTTTTTCAACTAAAAACCTACCCTTGCGCTGCATCTGTTTAGTTTCACTGCGAAGTTTTTTTTTTCCATACAGCAGCAGCTGTGGTGTTGGATAAATCATCTTGTTATCCTTTTCCATTGGAATATTTTCTCCTCCAGCCGAGAGTGTCTGTCTGTCTGTCTGTCTGTCTGCAGAATGTCGCAATATCCATGAATATCGGAGCAGCGGACTTGAAAGCTGATGATAACTTTGTCTGCTCCGTCGTCGGTTTGCGACGTGTGAAATCCACCTTGGCACTTGTCGCCTCCCCTCCCCCTCCCCTCCCCCTCCCCTCCCCCCCTCTAGGAGGCATGTCATCCTACCAACACTTCACGAAGCTTTGAATCGAGAAGGAAATTTCAGCATCCGCATTCAGCACGCTTATTAACTTCGTAAAAAAAAAATCTATACGCAAAGGGTGGGGGGAAGGAAGGCGGGGAGGCGGGGAGGAGGAGAACCAAGAAGATTAAACTTAAACCCTGATTGCAGTCACGGGCGAAGAATGACGACTAATGACTGTTAAAACGTGCTACTAAACTAACATTAAATATTATATGGCTATTTATAAATCAATAAAATCACTCACTGTCCAATTACGTCGGAGGAAAATTAATAAATCGGTTAATTAATAAGAATTACATTTACAATTTTTGTACGTAATATATTTTGGTCCAATTACATCCTGATAAAATCAGTTAAATTAATTTTGGTCCGATAAGATCCAGACGAAAATAATTTAATTAATCTATTAAAACGAAATGCATTATCCATGCATTATATGATAAATTTTGGTCCGATAAAATCGCGATAAAAATATTTAAATTAATTTATTAAAAATATATGTATTACCAATTAGATAATAAAGTTTGGTCCAATAAAATCCTGATAAAAAATAGTTAAATGAATTTATTAAAACGAAATGGATTAAATATTAATTTTTGGCTAGCAATTTATGACCAATTAGATAATGAATTGTGGTCCAATAAAATCGTGATAAAAATATATAATTAATTTATTAAAACGAAATGCATTACCAATAAGATAATGAATTTTGGTCCGATAAGATCCAGACGAAAATAATTTAATTAATTTATTAAAACGAAACGCATTATCCAATTATATGATAAATTTTGGTCCGATAAAATCGTGATAAAAATATTTTAATTAATTCAATTAGAAATAAATTGTCATAAACGTACAAATAGATAATAATTTAAATATCGTCCAATGAATAAATGTCCAATAAATCTGATAAAAATAGTTAAATGAATTTATTAAAACGGAATGGATTAAATATTAATTTATGGCTAGCAATTTATGACCAATTAGATAATGAATTATGGTCCAATAAAATCCAAACAAAAATAATTAATTTATTAAAACGAATATGCATTAGATAATAATTTTGGTCCAATAAAATCAGACAAAATATTAAATAATTCATTGAATAAATGAATTAATAATAACTTTTGGCTAGCAATTTATGACCAATTAGACAATAAATTTTGGTCCAATAAAATCCTGATAAAAATAGTTAAATGAATTTATTAAAACGAAATGGATTAAATATTAATTTTTGGCTAGCAATTTATGACCAATTGGATAATGAATTATGGTCCAATAAAATCGTGATAAAAATATATAATTAATTTATTAAAACGAAATGCATTACCAATTAGATAATAAATTTTGGTCCAATAAAATAATCAAGACAAAAATAATTAAATAAATTCATTGAAATGAAATGAATTAAATAATAATTTTTGGCTAGCAATTTATGACCAATTAGACAATAAATTTTGGTCCAATAAAATCCTGATAAAAAAAGTTAAATGAATTTATTAAAACGAAATGCATTAGATATTAAATTTTGGTCCAATAAAGTCCTGACAAAAATAATTAAATGAATTGATTAAAAATAATTGCAGTAAATAATAATACAATTTATGACCAATTAGATAAATGAATTTTGGTCCAATAAAATCCTGACAAAAATAATTAAATGAATTGATTAAAAATAATTGCATTAAATAATATTACAATTAATGACCAATTAGATAATGAATTTTGGTCCAATAAAATCCTGACAAAAAATAATTAAATGAATTTATTAAAAAGAAATGCATTAGATAATGAATTTTGGTCCAATAAATTCATGAAAAAAATAATTAAATGAATTAATGACAATCGAATAACAATTTACGGCCAATTAAGTTCGGAAAAACATTAAATAAATTGATTAACAGAACATACAATTAATATATAATGACTTATAGCCAATTAAGTCCTCGCACTATTTGATTAATACAAACTTCTTCACGGACAATTAAATCCGTAAAAATATAAAACGAGGAAAATAATATGATTTACATTTTATATAATTTTTTAAACAATTATCTGACGTCAATTAAGTGCGGGGAAAAAAATATATTGACGAAATGATAAACGGAAGTTACAATTTCATAATAATATATACATATATGATTGTTTACAGTTAATTGCATCCGGGAAAGTATTAAATTGGGTTGATTAATTAACAATCGTTTTAATAAATACATATGTAAATTAGGTCAGTTATTATGAATTACAATTACAGTTTTTTTTAATTATGATTTACATCCGATTGAATCCGTAGAAAGTAAAAAATGATTGAGTTGGATAATCAACAGTTATAATTTCCAAGTTTTTTAAAATAATGATTCACAGACAATTAACTCGTTGAAGGGAAAAGAAATAAGTTAATCAATCAACATTATATTTAATAATTAAAAAATTGGGGAAGGTTACATACAACTATTACATTTAATATTCAACATCGAAAAACATCATCAACAATTATGAAATTGAATTTACCGCCAATTAAATAAGGGAAAAAATAATTTTTGAATTAATTGATTAACTAAGAACACATTTTATAGTTAGAGATAGTTTCTTTCGTTGTTGTTGTTAATAATGATCCACGGCTAATTAGTCGAGATGTAATTGACTAAAATTTGTCGATTGAGGTGCGTTACATTTTACCTTTCAGGAAATTACAATTACCGTTACATGAATGTAAATTAATTAAATATCATTTGTAACGTTTATCAATCACCTAATTTACCTCTCGCTTAATTGATCCTCCCGTTACGTAACCGACCTAATCGGGATGATATTCCCAATTGCACGCAGTCGATAATTTCACTGGATTCAAGAGGATAACAAAAAAAAATCGATCTGAAACAATCGATTTCTTTGGGGTTATTACAAATAAAGCTTACAAATAAATATATTTTTTTCCTGCGAAGGTTAATTTACGTTCCGAACGGCGAAAGGAAAAAAAGGGGGAGAAAAAAATAGAGGGAGGGAGGGTGGAAACCACCGCCATTATTTTTTTTTCTTCTTTTTCTTCTTCTTCATTCTCCGCGATATCGATTCGAGTTTTCCCGGGAAAATCGACGATTGTCTTACGCGTCACAGGTTGGCAAACTTAACTTGGAGTTTCTTTCCCCCCCTCCCCCTATCCTATCCTTGTACTAAACAACATCTCAATTCGTTGTCAATGGCGAGTTCCCGAAAAATTAGAGCCGTAAACGAGTCTAATTATTGATTTTATTTTTCAAAAAAAAAAAGAAAACATTTTTGGCCGTCGAGTGAAATGGAAATAATTTCATTTTTCACAACGTCCCAGTTAATCCTTTTACTTCGGTTAGTGCTATATATATTTGATTTTTTTTTCATGGAGAGACGAGAGCTTGAGTGTGAGTGTCTTTTACGTCATCACTGACGTCATGTGTGTGTGTGTGAGCCGCTGCAAGTAGTAGAGAAACGAGATTAGGCGTGAGAGAGATTGGCCTGTCTGTCCGCAAGAGCAAGAGCCACGTCAAGGGAGAAAGAGAGAGAGAGATTCCACACCCACAATCCCACAGGAGTCACAGAAAAAAAATATATATATATATATGTGCCTTGACGATGGAAGCTAATTAAGGCGCCGCACGCACGCGCAGGGGAAAACTAATCAAGATTTCTTTCTCCACAGACGATAATAATTACAACGAGAACGAATAACGCCAATTATATATATATATATATTTTTTTAACCCCCCCGCCCGCGGTATAATCGGTTAAATTCTTTTTTAAAAACCGAGTAGCCCGTTCGATGACGTCGTCGTTGTGACGTCATCTGGTGGGGTAAAACGGTCAAATTATTATCGATTAACCTTTCGAATTTCATTATACATTGATCGATTAATATTTTCGTTTCAGCCTCGAACTCGGTCCATTAATGAATGGTTTTGTCTATCTGACTGATCGTTAAATGACCAATTCAAAAAGTTTCGGCGAAATGACGTCGGCAACTAAAAATCAATAGATGGTTGAACTAATGAATAAGTTGTTGTACGGCTAAAAAAGGAAAATGACGTCGAAACCTCTCAAACCCTACAAAAAAAAATTAATGGATGATGAATTAAAGAGTCGATGTTCCATTAAAATAATGGATTCGACGATTAATCATTCAATAATTCCGAACCAATTCATCGATTATTATTTTTGTTTTTCTTCAGTCTTGGACCTCACTCATTAATCTTCTCAAATGATCATTAAATGACCCAAAATGGACGTGATAAGTTCACAGGCCCTTTATTTTAAAAATTAATGGACGAGGAATTGATGAGTCGATGAACGATTTCTAGGTTTAAAATGGTCAATTTATCGATTAAGCATTTAATTTTCATTATATACTCATCGATTAATATTTTAGTTTCAGCCTTTAACTCGGTCCATTAATGAATATTTGTCTTTTTGACTGATCGTTAATTGACCCATTAATGGGTCAAATGACGTGACAACTTCACAGACCCTTTATTTTAAAAATTAATGCACGAGGAATTGATGAGTCGATGAACGATTTCAAGCGTTAAAATGGTCAATTTATCGATCAACCATTTAATTTTTCATTACGCATTCATCGATTAATATTTTCGTTTCAGTCTTGAACTCGGTCCATTAATGAATATTTCTCTATTCGACAGATCGTTAAATGACCGATTCAAAAAATTTCGGTGTAATGACGTCAGCACTAAAATTAATGGATGTTGAATTAATGAATGAGTTGTTGTACGGCTAAAAAGAATCAATTCATTCATTGATTGATCATTCAATTATTCTTACAAATACATCGATTCGTTTCTAGGTTTCAATCTCGAATTTGATCCATTAATGGGGCAAATGACCCAAAATGGACGTGATAAGTTCACAGGCCCTTTATTTTAAAAATTAATGCACGAGTAATTGATGAGTCGATGAACGATTTCTAGGTTTAAAATGGTCAATTTATCGATTAAGCATTTAATTTTCATTATATACTCATGGATTAATATTTTTAGTTCAGCTTTCACTCGTATTAATGAATATTATCTATCTGGCAGTCGTTAATTGACCATTAATGGTCAAATGACGTGATAGTTCACTGCCCTTATTTAAAATTAATGACGAGGAATTGTAGTCGATGAACGATTCAGGTTAAAATGTCAATTTATCGATAACATTAATTTCATTAATTCATGATTATATTTCGTTCAGTCTTGAACTTGGTCCATAAATGAATATTTTTTTATCTGACGGATCGTTAAATGACCGATTAAAAAAATCGGTAAAATGACGTCAGCACTTCCCTTCCCCTTCCCTAAAATTAATAGACGTTGAATTAATGAAAGAGTTGTCTGAATCAATTCGTCGATTAATCATTCAATTATTCTTACGAATACATCGATTCGTTTCTTGGTTCCAATCTCGAATTTGACCCATCAATGGGTCAAATGACCGAATGGCGTGACAACTACACATATCCTTTATTTTAAAAATTAATGGACGAGGAGTTAATGAGGCGATGAACGATTTCAAGCGTTAAAATGGTCAATTTATCGATTAAGCAATTCAACGTCCATTAATTTTATTGAATGGGGTTGAGAGGTTTCGACAACATTTCACCGTTTTTACTCGGTCATTTAAGGATCAGTCAAGTGGACAAATATTCACTAGTGGACAAACGAAAATTTGAATCGATGAATTTATAATGAAAATCGAAAGCTTAATCGCTAAATTGACCATTTTTAACCTTGAAATCGTTCATCGACTCATCAATTCCTCGTCCATTAATTTTAAAATAAAGGGTCTGTGAACTTATCACGTCATTTGGGTCATTTAATGATCATTTGAGAAGATCAATGATTGAGGTCCAAGACTGAAATAAAAATTAATGGATGAATTGGTAGGAATAATTGAATGATTAATCAATTAATTGATTATTTTAATCGTACACCGACTCATTAATTCAACATCCATTAATTTTATCGAAGGACGGGAGACGAGTCGACGGCATTTCACCGATTTTTTTTCGACTCGGTCATTTAACGATCTGTCAAATATTCATTGATGGACCGAGTTCAAGACTGAAACGAAAATATTAATCGATGAATTTATAATGGAAAATTAAATGGTTGATCGATAAATTGACCATTTTAACCTTGAAATCGTTCACGATCTCGTTAATCCGTCATTGACGCTCACTCTTCACTCAATTACTTTCGGTCATCGTCGGAGACTAATTGGGGGACTAATTAGACGAGTTGACACAGCCGATTGGCCTCAACGCGTGACGTGATCCTCGGAGATGTGACGTCACGTGTCCAACAATTAACCTGACCATCCCCATTTTGTCTCCCCCTTCCCCCTCCCCTCCCTTTCCTCAGTGACGTCGTCGGTGCAAAGTCATTATTAAAATGTAGTGAACTCAATTAATAGGCGTTACATGACATGATGACGTCAGTTTCCTCTTAGCAGAGTAATTAATAGTCTGGAAAAAGGGATTCTTTGAAATGTGATCCACGAACGACCGCGTTGTTGTATTAAATTTTAAACCCTAGCGCGATTGTTAAGGGCTTACGATAATAATCAAGTAATAACTCTGATTTCAAAGCCTCGAAGTTCCTGCGAATCGATCCGTAAGGTCGATGATGTTATTAGCGTTGCGGTTGTCGGTCTCTCTCTCTATCCCCCTCTCTCCTCTCCTCTCTCTCCTCTCTCTCTAGTCTAGAGTAATAAAATGAATGTGTATTTTAATTTCAGTCCAATTATCCAGGATGTGTTGTGTACATATATCGTTGTTGTGCCAATCGAGACGATTTGATGACGTCTGTTTTAATTAAGGGAAGAAACGTCAGCCGCAGCAACAACCGCAACACCTGGTCAGGGGTTCACCACCACGCGCTCTCTCTTCTCTCTCTATCTCTTTATCTCTCTCTACCTCTCTCTCTATCTATCTCTATTTCTATTCCTCTCTATTTCTCTCTATTTGTCTCTATCTCTCTCTGTCTCTCTATTTCTCTCTATCTCTCTATTTGTTTCTATTTCTCTCTATTTCTTTCTATCTCTATCTCTCTTTATCTCTCTCTATTTGTCTCTATCTCTCTCTATTTCTCTCTATTTGTCTCTATTTCTTCCTATCTCTCTCTATTTGTCTCTCTCTCTGTCTTTCTATCTCTCTCTATTTCTTTCCATCTCTATCTCTCTCTTTATCTCTCTCTATCTCTCTCTTTATCTCTCTCTCTATTTCTCTCTCTGTCTCTCTCTATTTCTCCCGATCTCTCTCTATCTTTCTCTACTTTTTTCTATCTCTCTCTGTCTTTCTATCTCTTTCTATTTCTTTCTATATCTCTCTGTCTCTCTCTATCTCTCTCTATTTCTCTCTATCTCTATCTACCTGTCTCTATCTCTCTCTATTTCTCTCTATCTCTCTCTGTCTCTCTATTTCTCTGTATTTCTTTCTATCTCTCTCTGTCTCTCTATCTCTCTCTATTTCTTTCTATCTCTATCTCTATCTCTCTATCTGTCTTTTCCTCTATCTATCTATCTCTATATTTCTCTATCTCTTTCTCTCTATATCTTTCTATCTATCTATCTATCTCTCTCTCTTCACTTTCCCCTAATTGGCCGCTTAGCCATATTTATTGTTTCGGTTTATAGACACAGTCTATTTTTAAAAATTGAAACTTGATGGTTGATAATTACGATAATAAACTGACAACGGTAAACGTTTTGTTAAACAACAAGTCTTAAATTTCTTTTAAATAATTTCTTCTCATCTTAACTTGAAGTTTTCTTTAAATAACTACTTTACTGTTTCCTGATAGAAATTTTTCATTTTTTTTTGTATAAAAGGTTCAGGAGACAATTAAACAATAATATTTTTTTTCTCCTCCAGATACGTTAAATTATCTGTTATAAAACCTGCGTAGAACTTTAAATCCCGCTGATCCGTTTCGGAGCGTATTCCAGAGAAACAGACAGTAAGTACCGAAACGGTCTCTCTTTCTTTCCCACTCTTTGGAAACTGTTAAGAATAAAGTCTAAAAAGTGGTCGAAAAGTTTACTGATTATTACAAATATCAGACGACAAAAAATAGAACCTTTCAATAGATAAATAAATGAGTTATTGAATGGATTTTTTGAATTAAAATAATTTAAAATTTTCAGAAACTGACAACATAAATGAACGCGTAAATAAGGCATTAATTATGTCAATAAAGATGAAATAGGAATAAAAGAAATCGAGTTCCCAGAGCCGTTTTCAAGAGAAGAGAGTGTAGGGGAGGCAGGGAGGGAGGGCAGAGAGAGAGAGAGACAAAGAGAGAGATAGAGAGAGAGAGAGAGAGAGATAGAGAGATAGAGAGAAATAGAGAGAGATAAAGAGAAAGAGAGAAAGAGAGAGAGATAGAGAAAGACAGAGAGAGATAGAAAGACATAGAGAGAAATAGAGAGAGAAAGAGAGAAATAGAGAGAGGAAGAGATAGAGAGAAATAGAGAGAGATAGAAAGAGACAGAGAGAAAGAGAGAGATAGAGATATATACAGAGATAGAGAGAAATAGAGAGAGATAAAGAGAAAGAGATAGAGAGAGATAGAGAAAGACAGAGAGAGATAGAAAGACATAGAGAGAAATAGAGAGAGATAGAGAGACAGAGAGAAGAGAGAGATAGAGAGAGAGAGAGAGAGAGAGAGAGAGAGATAGAGAGAGAGATAGACAGAGATAGACAGAGATAGAGAGAAATAGAGAGAGATAGAAAGAGACAGAGAGAAAGAGAGAGATAGAGATATATACAGAGATAGAGAGAAATAGAGATAGATGGAGACAAATAGAGAGAGATAAAGAGAAAGAGATAGAGAGAGATAGAGAAAGACAGAGAGAGATAGAAAGACATAGAGAGAAATAGAGAGAGAGATAGAGAGATAGAGATATATACAGAGATAGAGAGAAATAGAGAGAGATGGAGAGAAATAGAGAGAGATAGAGAGAGAGAGAGAGAGATAGAGAGAGAGATAGAGATATATACAGAGATAGAGAGAAATAGAGAGAGAAAGAGAGAAATAGAGAGAGGGAGAAATAGAGAGAGAAGGAGATAGAGAGAGAGAAAGAGGTAGAGAGAAAGAGAGATAGAGAGAGATAGAGACAGAGATAGAGAGTATGACATCATTCCCGACCAGAATATAGAAGTTGTGGTGTTTTGTTTTTTTGAATTAGTATTCCTCCGCGCGAGTTCGCAGTCACAAGTTTTCCAGTTAGGGAAACCTTCCGCCGCCGCCCCCCGAGCAAAGGGACGAATCCGCGAACAAACCAATCTGCGGGGTTTACTCCGCCCAAACTTTGTGTCCTTCCACGCAAAGTTGGTAAACTTGTAGCCGCAGCAGCAGCAGCGAGGACCAATCAGATCACTTTATTCATTCACCCGTCGTTCATTTTCTCTTTCAACTACGGGAAATGGTGACTCGGCAATTCATCCGTAAGCGGATAAAAATTTTAAATTAATTTTGTAGACAGATTAATTAAAGCTTCAGTGAATTAGGATATATATGTACCGATGAATTAAACAAAGAGAATGAATCGATGAATTGCGTAGACACTTAACATATAACGATGAATTAATACGACAATTAAAGGAAACAACGATATTTTCACCAAATTAAATAACTGACTATCTTATCCGCACGAACGTTCATCCTGGAAGGAACATCTTCCGTTCACTCCCTCTCTTAACCTCAGAGTGAACTCTTCATCCATTTTTCTTTGGGTCT
This sequence comes from Eucriotettix oculatus, assembly GCA_034510155.1. Taxonomy (NCBI): domain Eukaryota; kingdom Metazoa; phylum Arthropoda; class Insecta; order Orthoptera; family Tetrigidae; genus Eucriotettix; species Eucriotettix oculatus. Next base: position 1,424,360 of record CM067379.1, read on the forward strand.
CTTATTTTGAATCCATACACCGTTTAAATAATTCCCTTTCTGTATTTTATTTTAATTACTATCTTTGGGGAACTTGCCAATTAACACGGTTAATCAGTTGCTTTATTCATCCGTCGTTCATTTTCTCTTTCAACTACGCGAACTGCAATTCATCCGTATGTGGATAAAAAAAAATTTTTTTTAATTAATTTTGTGGACAGATTAATTAAAGCTTCGGTGAATTCGGATAGATATATCGATGAATTAAAGAAAGAGAATGAATCGATGAACTGAGTAGAAATTTAAAAATGTAACGATGAATTAATACAGACAGACAGGAAGACAGACAACAGACAGACATAAAAAAACAGGCAGGCAGGACAGACAGACAGTGAAACGAGACAATAACGTTGTAATAATATGAGAAACGGCTGTCGATAGATGATCCCGCGCTCTCTAGGAAGCGACATCCGACATGTCGGTTGAGGGGGTTATTAATGGCGGCGGCGGCGGCGGGAAAGGTACAATTGGGTGGTTGGTCGTCTCTCTCTCTCTCTCTCTCTCTCTCTCTCTCATTACCCTTGGAGCTTCCCTTGCATCTGCGCGTTCTCATTAAGTCTCGCGGCGCCATTACAGCTGCTGCTGAGGAGGAGGAGGAAGAAGAATCCTGACTCCGTCGCGCCCTGGCAAATTATAATGCAGAGCAATTACCACACACACACACACACAGACACGTACTGTCAAGGCTCTAAGGTCAAAAGAGACGCCGCGTTTCTTCACGTTAAAGAAAAAAGAAAAGAATATGGGTTGGGTTGTCGCCGCGTGACTGTTAATTGGTGAATTGTGGATGAGCCAGGGACAGTACCAAAGCCGAAATTCGGGTGTGGGGGAATGGGGGGGGGGAGAATAGGGGGGGGGCGGGGGTTACTATAGTAGGGGGTGCACTTGGATCAGAGCTCAGAGAAACAACTTCCAGGAGTTGTTTTTGTCGTATTCAGTCCTTTGTCAGGTCTTATCCGTGCTAACCTATCTTGCGCAAGCCTTCTCACTCACCTCCGCATAGCTCGCACATCCCACATCCTTCCCCTATTCTACGTAGCGTACTCCATCCTCGGCCTCCCTCTTCCGTTCACTTCCCCACTAAAAATGCCAATTTTACAAAACGTGGCCTTTTGATCTATCACTTCAAAAGTGCTCCATATTGTTTCTCTCTCTCCCCTCTCTCTCTCTCTCTCTCTCTCTTTTCCCCAGATAAAAAAAGAACTCCACTTCAAAATTCTTCCTTACTGTGTAAACTTTTCGTAAGTGTATTTGTGTGTGTTTCATTAGTATTTTTTTCCTTTGTATATATAGCTGCTGCTGCTGCTGCAGTCACAGCCTCAGGGCAGGTCAAATAGCAGCCAAGTAAGTAAGGAATAATAATAATTCTGCTTGGAATTTCCAGGTCTTTTACGTGTCTTGTCTAATAACTCCCCCTTGTTATTTTTTTTCGCGTAAGTTCCTCGACAGATCGCCTGTTTTACAATTGCAAATGGAGGAATTCCTGTTTGTTTGTTTATTTTTAAAAAATAATACCAATTACTGAGTTACTATTACTGTCGGAGGATCGCGGGCGCGTGCGCCTGACACACACACACACACGCACTCCAAATTCGGAATGTTTCGTGAGGTTTGCAATCCGCATTATCACCCGGTAGGCCCAGGCCCCCCTTCCAATAGGCTGCGGAGCCGAGGAACGACGAGGAGAAGAAGACAAACAGTTGCAAGTTACAATTATTATTATTATTATTACATTAATCTGACTCTGGATATATATTTTTTTTTTCTGTAAATAAAACGCAACGAATAACCAAAAATAAAAATCAGTAATGGAATAATTTTAAATCACGCATTTTGTCTCCTAACTTTCTTCAGATTCGTTAATATTTAACAACCTTATTGGAATTGCCGCAACATCCCAGAGGTTGTTCCAGTTGAAGGACGGCGCGGAGTCAACTTCCAGTAATCGACATCACTCAACGGGAAACCGAAATGACGTCATTACTTCACTGACCCTTGGGAGTTTCGTCCATTCATTAACTCGTCATTCGGTGACCGAGTAATCAACTTTAAAATAAAAATTAGGTGAAATGTTGTCAACACTTCGTCCATTCTAAAATAAAACTAGTGGAAGTTGAATTGAAGAATTGATGTAGTACGATTAAGATAATTAATTCGTTGATTAACCGTTCAATTCTCCTTTGCCAATTCATTGGTGCGTTTTTTTTGGTTTCAATCTTCTACTTCACCCCGCCGTCGCTTCAATAACTATTTAGTTTTTTAATTAAAACCCAATTAGAATTTATTGTTAACATCTCTTCAGTTCATTAATTAAAACCTAATTAGAATTTAGTGTTAACATCTCTTCAGTTCATTAATTAAAACCTAATTAGAATTCAGTATCAGTGCTGCAAAATTCAGGGTTCAAGTTGAAGAACTCCGAGTCTGATGTTCTGTCAACTTCCAGTAATCGACATCACTCAACGGGAAACCAAAATGACGTCATTACTTCACTGACCCTTGGGAGTTTCGTCCATTCATTAACTCGTCATTCGGTGACCGAGTCATCAACAACAACTAAAAATTAAAAATTAGGTGAAATGACGTCAACACTTCGTCCATTCTAGAATAAAACTAGTGGAAGTTAAATCGATGTAGTACGATTAAAATAATTAATTCGTCGATTAATCGTTCAATTATCCTTTACCAATTCATTGAATCTGTTTTTTTTATTGGTTTTTCAATCTTGAACTTCACCCACCCATCGCTTCAGTATCTATTTAGTTCATTAATTAAACCTTAATTAGAATTTAGTGTTAACATCTCTTCAGTCCATTAATTAACAACCTAATTATAATTTAGCATCAGTGCTGCAGCAACATCCAGGGGTCAACTACAGATGTTTTGTCAACTTCCAGTAATCGACATCACTCAACGGGAAACCAAAATGACGTCATAGCTTGACTGACCTTGAACATGGTCCATTAATCATTAACTCGTCATTAAATTACGGCGACCAAAAAAAAAATTATAGGTGAAATGATGTCAACACTTCGTCCATTCTAGAATAAAACTAGTGGACGTTAAATTGAAAAGGGTTGATGCACGATTAAAATAATCATTTAATTGGTTAATCGTTCAATTATCCTCATCAATTCATCGGATAACAACTTCTATTTTTTTGTTTTTTTTTATGGTTTTAATTAGCTTCGCCCATTGACGGATCAGTCTTTTCGACCGATTGTCAAACGACCGAATGACGTCATAACCTCAGAGACCCTTTTATTTAAATTACTGAATTGATGAACGATTTAAAGGGTTAAAATAAAAATTTTCAGTTCATCGTTCAATATGTTTTTTTCCCGTTGCAAATTCGTCGATGAATCTCTTTGTGGGTGCGCGGGTCGACGTACGTTAACCGCAGACTCTTCCAATTAATATTTATTTAACCCCCGCACAGTATTTAATTTAGTGGATCACTAGATTCGTATCCCATAGCAACAAACTGTTAAATTCCACGCGCAACAGAGATCGCTAATACCTTCAATTATACCGTTTTATTTAATATAATCCGCTGTGCGCGTTGCTTTTCCACACACACACAGAGATATTCCCCCTAGCTCCAGAGATTATATACATCCTCCCTTTCAAGGTCTTTGACAGAAATACACACACACCACGCCGCTACATTTCTAAAAATTAATCCAATCATCGAACCGTTACAGTAGGATACTGATGCTAAATTATAATTAGGTTGTTAATTAATGAACTGAAAAGAGATTAACGCTAAATTCTAATTAAATTTTAATTAATGAACTAAATAGATACTGAAGCGATGGTTGGGTGAAGTTCAAGATTGAAAAACCAATAATAAAAAAAACAGATTCAATGAATTGGTAAAGGATAATTGAACGATTAATCAACGAATTAATTATTTTAATCGTACTACATCGATTTAACTTCCACTAGTTTTATTCTAGAATGGACGAAGTGTTGACGTCATTTCACCTAATTTTTATTTCTAGTTCTTGATGATGACTCGGTTACCGAATGACGAGTTAATGAATGGACCATGTTCAAGGTCAGTGAAGTAGTGACGTCATTTGGATTCCCGTTGAGTGATGTAGATTACTGGAAGTTGACTAAACATCTGTAGTTGAATAAGACTCGGAGTTCTTCAACTTGAACCCTGAATGTTGCTGCAGCACTGATACTGAATTCTAATTAGGTTGTTAATTAATGAACTGAAGAGATGTTAACACTACATTCTAATTAAGTTTTAATTAATGAACTAAAGAGAACTGAAGCGAAGTTCAAGATTGAAAAACCAATAAAAAAAGAGATTCAATGAATTGGTAAAGGATAATTGAACGATTAATCAACGAATTAATTATTTTAATCGTACTACATCAATTCCTTAATTCAACGTCCACTAGTTTTATTCTAGAATGGACGAAGTGTTGACGTCATTTCACCTAATTTTTAATTTCTAGTTCTTGATGATGACTCGGTCACCGAATGACGAGTTAATGAATGGACCATGTTCAAGGTCAGTGAAGTAGTGACGTCATTTGGATTCCCGTTGAGTGATGTCGATTACTGGAAGTTGACTAAACATCTGTAGTTGAATCAGACTCCGAGTTCTTCAACTTGAACCCTGGATGTTGCTGCAGCACTGATCCTAAATTCTAATTAGGTTGTTAATTAATGAACTGAAGAGATGTTAACACTAAATTCTAATTAAATTTTAATTAATGAACTAAATAGATACTGAAGCGATGGTTGGGTGAAGTTCAAGATTGAAAAAACCAATAATAAAAAAAACAGATTCAATGAATTGGTAAAGGATAATTGAACGATTAATCAACGAATTAATTATTTTAATCGTACTACATCAATTCCTTAATTCAACGTCCACTAGTTTTATTCTAGAATGGACGAAGTGTTGACGTCATTTCACCTAATTTTTATTTTTAGTTGTTGTTGATGACTCGGTCACCGAATGACGAGTTAATGAATGGACGAAACTCCCAAGGGTCAGTGAAGTAATGACGTCATTTGGTTTCCCGTTGAGTGATGTCGATTACTGGAAGTTGACAAAACATCTGTAGTTGAATAAGACTCGGAGTTCTTCAACTTGAACCCTGGATGTTGTTGCAGCACTGATCCTAAATTCTAATTAGGTTGTTAATTAATGAACTGAAGAGATGCTGAAGCGATGGGTGGCTGAAGTTCAAGATTGAAACCCAAAAAAAAACAGATTCAATGAATTGGTAAAGGATAATTGAACGATTAATCAACGAATTAATTATTTTAATCGTACTACATCAATTTTTCAATTCAACTTCCATTAGTTTTATTCTAGAATGGATGAAGTGTTGACATCATTTCACCCCTTTTTTTTGAACGCCGTAATTTAATGATGAGTTAATGGACCACGTTCAAGGTCAGTGAAGTGATGACGTCATTTGGTTTCCCGTTGAGTGATGTCGATTACTGGAAGTTGACAGAACATCAGACTCGGAGTTCTTCAACTTGAACCCTGAATGTTGTTGCAGCACTGATACTGAATTCTAATTAGGTTTCAATTAATGAACTGAAGAGATGCTGAAGCGACAATTGGGTGAAGCTGACGTCGTCTTAAAGGGGAACGACTTCAGGAACTTTCTGAAGTTTATGTCACCCTTTTGCCAAAGTTCTCAAGCCTTTTCATTATATATATATATTTTTTTGGTAATATCCTTCCCCACCCACCCCTCCCCCTCCCTCCCCGTTTTATCTGTCCGTTCCTTCGCGGCCGCTGTTATTGATCTCCCTCTTTCCCATTCCGTGCCCTTGATGTAACAGGATTTCTCTTCCCTTCTCGTCTCTCTCTCTCTCTCTCTCTCTCTCTCTCTCTCTCTCTGTGACTCTGGCTCTGGCGGTGTCCTGGAATTCGATAACTGCTGCTTTAGCTGCTGCTTCTGCGAGAATCGCGTGTGCGTCTCTCTCTCTCTGTCCTTCTCTCTCATCTCTCTCTTTTCCCTCTCTCTCTCATTTCCCTCTCTCTCTCTCATTTCCCTCTCTCTGTCTCTCCTTCTCTCATTTCCCTCTCTCTCATTTCTCTCTCTCATTTCTCTCTCTCATTTCCCTCTCTCTCATTTCCCTCTCTCTCTCCTTCTCATTTCCTCTCTCTCTCATTTCTCTCTCTCATTACTCTTTCTCATTTCTCTCTCTCATTTCTCTCTCTCATTTCTCTCTCTCATTTCCCTCTCTCTCTCATTTCTCTCTCTCTCATTTCCCTCTCTCTCTCATTTCTCTCTCTCATTTCCCTCTCTCTCATTTCCCTCTCTCTCTCATTTCTCTCTCTCACACATTTCCCTCCCTCTCTCATTTCTCTCTCTCTCTCATTTCCCTCTCTCTCTCATTTCTCTCTCTCATTTCCCTCTCTCATTTCTCTCTCTCTCATTTCTCTCTCTCATTCCCTCTCTCTCATTTCCCTCTCTCTCATTTCTCTCTCTCTCATTTCCCTCTCTCTCTCATTTCCCTCTCTCTCATTTCCCTCTCTCTCATTTCTCTCTCTCATTTCTCTCTCTCTCATTTCCCTCTCTCTCTCTCTCTCTCTCATTTCCCTCTCTCTCTCTCTCTCATTTCTCTCTCACACACACATTTCCCTCTCTCTCTCATTTCTCTCTCTCATTTCCCTCTCTCTCTCATTTCTCTCTCTCATTTCCTCTCTCTCATTTCCCTCTCTCTCTCTCATTTCCCTCGTCCCAACGTGTCTGAGTTTCCACGCGAGTGCCGTCCCTCTCTTCCTTGCCGAGAGCGTGTCACACGCAGGACCTACTTACCGTTACTCTTCTCTCCAGCATCAGGAGGCTGGCTTGGAATCTCCGGAAACCGGAACATGAAGGACGCTCCAGGTCATTCGCAACAAATCGAAAATAAAAATAAAAATTCTCCTCCAAAACGATCCGATAAAGTGGTAAAAGGTAATTGGACCAAACGCGAGAACATCGCTCGTTAGTCAGTTGTTTCCCCCCCTTCAAGACCGTCTTGGACGTACAGACAAGAAAAATAGACGTGATATTGAGGGATCGGGAAAACTGAAAAAAAAGAGAAGGGAAAAGACGGGAGAAAAAAAATATGAAGTAGTATAAAAAAATCCTGGTCTGAATGAAAGAAGGATGTTTACCCTCGGTTACCTTGAGGACGGTAATGGAAAATAAAGAGGAGAATATGACGGCAGGAACGTGAGAGACACGAAGAATAGAAATGTAGAACATGGTTTTCAGTGAAATGAAGAGTTTGAGGTTCGAAAAAAAAAATAAAAATAATAAAGAGAAGAATATATATAACAAGTAGGAATGGAGCGTCAGACGCAAAGAACAGAAAATTGAAGAAACGTGAAATGAGGAGTTTGAGGTTCCCACGTAAAATGTTACGCAAGTAGTAAAAAAAGGGGGAGTGAAGTAGAGGACGAAAATCTAGATTATAAAGATGTGTGTGACATGAATGGGGGGAAAAAAATGGGTCGAAAGTAAATTAAAGGATTTTTTTTTGGTTAACAGGCTACATTATGAGGGTGATCCTGATCCCCTTTAATAGCATAGGAAGGGAATTGAAAAGGGAGGGGGATGCGGAAGGTAGAGCAAAGGGTAGCCAAGCAAGGGTTAACTAGTTGGGCCCCCGGGCTATGGTTTAAGGATCCTACCCTCCTAGTGGTGTTTCACCTAAAGAGATGCAGCAGGGGGAAAACCCTAGAAAACCTGCATCAGGTAGGTCAGGGGGGGCATTGGCTGGCTGCTACTATTCTCCCTCACGCCCTTCCCTGTGAATGACAGGGGGGAGACGAGTCTGCTGCTGTGGGGTGGGGACGCAGCATTCCCTTCTCCCCCGTGTCTCCACCACCCGTTTCAGGAGGCAGTTAGTTGGCCCCCGACTGATCCAATGGGATCAGCGGACAACAACAACTCTTGCCATATGCACACCCAAGGTCTTTGACCCCGGTACAGTGCATGCACCTCCCTAAAATAGGTGAAGGTGTCTCCTCGGCATGTGTGAGAACTTTGATAAAAAAAAAGTACCCAGAGAGAGAGAGAGAGAGAGAGTGCAGGAGGCAGGCATCCCCGACATGGATGATCAGATGTGAAGAAGCCCCGCAGTCAGTCACTCTGTGGGCTGCGAGAGAGAAAACTCCCTACTACCGCAGCGCCCTTCATCCAAGTAAATTAAAGGACGCAGAACCAAGTAAAAGAGGGAGTAAATATAGAAAACGAGAGAGAGAGAGAGAGAGAGAGACAGAGAGAGAGAGAGTCCAACCTAGAACCTTGAGGCACGCCACACACACACACACAGTGGCCAAGTAACCACTTGAGATGAGAGAGAGAGAGAGTTGGAGGGAAACGTCTCTGGAATATGAAATTGAAGCCCACGAGATCTATATATATATATATATATATATATATATATTCCCCTTCTGTTGCCACACAATCTCTACTTTTTTTTATTTATTTTTTCCTCTGTGATCTCCTCGAATGTTACTTGAGGGATTTATTTTTCCTCTTCCTCCTCCTCCTCCTCCTCCTCTCCTCTTCTTTTTCTCCTCCTCCTCCTCCTGGCCCGTCTTCGCTCTTGCGTGGTTTTGAGGATCTCTGTGCTGTGTGCGAAATGAAATATCGCGGCGGGATCCTCTCTCGCTCCTCCTCTCCCCCCCTCTCCCCCTCCCTCTCCCTCCCCTTCCCCTTGTCTGCTGCTAGTCTCTCTCTCTATTTAAAGGGGATGTTTCCTCTCCCTCGACGTCTCCGCCGCCGCCGCCTTACTCAATACCAAACACATAGCGACATCTTTAAACACACCCTCTCTCTTTAAGACAACAATTATCTTCTGCCACTCGTGACGTTTCGCCCCCTTTACCGGATTTCTTCAGGTATTCATCGACCAAAAAAAAAATAATAATAATTTTTTTTTATTTTAAGAAAAATAAAGTTTGAAATTATATAAACTTCAAGGGAGGAAATTTCGTTATTTTTTTCCTCCTCCTCTCCTCCTCACAGAGTATTTTGTTACTGTCCCTTGAGGTGACTGACCTCCTGTCACTAGTCCATTCAGGTTACACACACGTTTCCGTCCAACCTTTTTATTTCTTTTCGCGTTTCCTTTAGTCTTTTACCTCGTTTCCCGTCAACGCCTCTTCGTTTTCGTTTGCCCTTTCTCTCTCTCTCTCTCTCTCTCTCTCTCTCTCTCTCTTCCAGAATGTTTATTTTTCTTATTTTCCTTGTTCTTTACTGATTTCCAACCCCCTCCCCTCCCACCTCACCACCGAACCCTCCTCCCCTCACATACCCTTCCCCAAACCCAGAGGTCTTCTTTTCCCCCTCTACAAATACACAAAGTCACCCCAAATGCTCAGAGTTCCTCTACCAGAATTTATAAATAACTTTATGAGTCCCTTAACGCGGTGACGAAACGTCGGATGTGATTATTAGGGGGAGGGGGAGAGGGAGGGAAGTGGAGAGGAGGAGGTACTTAATTTATTCGATGAAGGGTTTTAAAAAAAAACACAATATATAGAGGGCGCTGAATAAAAAGAGAAGGGACGCGGGTTAATGGGCCACGTTTTAAGACACGAGGGAAGTGTGTGTGAGGGGGTTAGAGGAGAAGAGGGAGGGCAAGGATGGAATAAGGTAAGCAGATTAGTGTAGAGGATGAGTGGCGTGCTAGCTAATAGGAAATGAAAAGGGGCTTGCGAAAGAAAGGTTAGCGTGGAAGGGTTGAAAATCAAAAGCCAGTCTTAGGACTCAATACCACAACAACAACTAGAAAAAAGAACATGGCGGTTATGAGGTATTAAGGAAGCGCGCGCACCCTGTGAAGAACGTCTCGAACCTCACCGCAGAGGAAGAAGAATAAGTAAAAAATTCATTAATGTAGAGATTCTCCTCGCAAGATATATATATATATACTTTTTTACTAAGATAATGTTCGTTCTTTATGTTTTTCTTCCATTTACTTTTTTGCATTTTTTAAAAAAAAATTTCCCTAGTATAAATAATGTTACGCGACCCATCAGGCCTTCACACTCTCTCTCTCTCTCTCTCTCTCTCTCTCTCAGTCTCTTCTCACCATCCCCTTAACTTTAATTAGAATTTATCTGGCTATCCATCCTTTGCAAGCAAGCTAATGGCCTCATCAAGCCCAGAGAGAAAGGGAAGGAGGGAAAATATAAAAAAATATATACTGGCCTGTGGAATAAAAAATTATGGTTCCAAGAGGGATGGGGGATAGAGGGGGAGAGAGAGGGGGAGAGAGAGGGAGGGAAAATATAAAACAAATATACTGGCCTGTGGAATAAAAAATTATGGTTCCAAGAGGGATGGGGGGGAGACAGAGGAAGGGAGAGAGAGGGAGGGAAAATATAAAACAAATATACTGGTGGACTGTGGAATAAAAAATTATGGTTCTAGGAGAGGGGAGATAGAGAAAGAAGGGGGAGGGAAGGAAAATATAAAAAAATATATACTGGACTGTGGAATAAAAATTATGGTTCCAGAAGAGGGGGAACAGATAGAGAGAGAGGGAGAGGGAGGGAGGGAGAGAAAATATAAAAAAAAATATTCAAGCATGTTGGATAAAAAATTATGGTTCCAGGAGAGGGGGAACAGGTAGAGAGAGAGAGAGGGAGAGGGAGGGAGGGAAAATATTAAAAAAAATATACATGGGCACTGTGGGATATAAAAAATTATGGTTCCAGAAGAGGGGATAGAGAGAGGAGGGAGGAGGAAAATAAAAAAATAGGACGGGAATAGTAGGGGAGAGGAGAGAGGGAGGGAAAATATAAAAAATACTGGCCTGTGAAATAAAAAAATTATGGTTGCAGGGGAAGGGTAGAGAGAGGGAGGGAGGGAAAATATAAAAAATATATACTGGACTGTGGAATAAAAAAATTATGGTTCCAGGGGGGCGGGGCAGTGAGAGAGAGAGGAAGGTAGGGAAGGGAGGGAGGGGAAAATATAAAAAAATACTGGCCTGTGGAATAAAAAATTATGGTCCCAGGAGAGGGGGGATTCAGAGGGAGAGAGGGAGGGAGGGAGGGAGGGAGGGAGGTAGGAAAAATATAAAAAAAATACTGGCCTGTGAAATAAAAAATTATAGTTCCAGCAGAGAGAGGGAGAGAGAGGGAGAGGGAGAGAGGGAGAAAGAGAGAGAATGTAATATTTTATAACCATCCTAAAACTGGAGCAGGCTCAGCTCTCATTAGCGAGCCTGGAATATCTTCATCGACGATCAACTTAATGTGACGACGACACCTAATTTATCTTCTCCAGAGAAAAAAAAAATCCGCACTCGGTCCAGGAAACTTCCTCCAGTCACAAAGGGAAAAACAACCCCGCGGGTCACCGTAATGAGGGAAGTTCAATCCGTCTAATGGCGACGTTCAGTATCACCATTGTACAGTAATTTGGGGCGGGAAGAAATTTTTTTAAGGGTAACAACTACACGATACGTCACGGAGACTGGGATTAATACTGCTGGAGAATCGGTAGGTCACTCCAATGAGTCAACTGGCCGCGGAGCCAACGAACAACAACAACAACATGACGACATAAGATTAACGTAGAAAATAATTTAAAAAAATAAAAAATAAAGATTGGAAATTAGTGACATAATGTCGAGAAATTCCCATAAATAACCTTCTGTTGGATAATTCCATGAACAGTCTCCAACAGAAGGTTATTTAACTATTTTTAATTCGTGACGTTTCGTCCACAGTTTCCGACTCGATCAGCTACAGAAAGTTAATCAAGAAACTCCGTAAGTGAAATCAAGTTTCTACAACCAATTATCAATTTTAATAGGACAAATTTTAAGGTCAAATATATTTTTTTTCCAATTATAAAATGAACAATCAATAATTTTTAACGAATATTTTTGGGGTTTTTTCGATTAAAAAATTGAACAAACTTTTATTTTAATTGAAATTTTTCTTTTCAATTAGAAACTGAACAGTACGTAATTTACAAACGATTTTCTTTGGTGTTTTTCGATTAAAAAATTCAACACATTTTATTTTGTTTGAAAATTTTCTTTTCAATTAGAAACTGAACAGGTTATAATTTTAACGAATTTTTTGGTGTTTTTCGATTAAAAAATTGAACAAACTTCATTTTGATTGAAATTTTTCTTTTCAATTAGAAACTGAACAGTTAATAATTTTTAAACGAATTTATTGGGGTTTTTCGAATAAAAAATTGAACAAATATTAATTTGTTTGAAATTTTTCTTTTCAAATTAGAAACTGAACAGTTAATAATTTTTAAACGAATTTTTTTGGGGGTTTTCGATTAAAAATTGAACAAACTTTTATTTTGATTGAAATTTTTCTTTTCAATTAGAAACTGAACAGTTAATAACTTTTAATCGATTTTTTTAGGGTTTTTCGATTAAAAATTGAACAAACTTTATTTTAATTGAAATTTTTATTTTCAATTAGAAACTGAACCGTTAATAATTTTTAAACTAATGTTTTTTGGGGGGGTTTTCGATTAATAAATTGAAAAAATTTTATTTTCCAATTAGAAACTGAACAGTTAATAATTATTAAACGAATTTTTTTTTCGATTAAAAAAATGAACAAATTTTATTTTGGTTGAAATTTTTCTTTTCAATTGGAAACTGAACGGTTAATAATTTTAACGAAATTGTTTTGGGATGGTTTTCCGATTAAAAAATTGAAAAAAAATAAATATTTTGATTGAATTTTTTGTTTTCAATTAGAAACTGAACAATTAATAATTTTTAAACGAATTTTTTTTTGTGTGGTGTTTTTCTCGATTAAAAAATTGAACAAACTTTATTTTGATTGAAATTTTTTTTTCATTTTCAAATAGAAACTGAGCAGTTAATAATTTTTTCCTTTCGTTCTTTCCCACCTTTCTTTGCTCGGTTCACAACGTTAATCCGTCACTTGTTTTTCTTCACCACCATTAATTTTCGTGACGTCATTCAAGAGAAGGAAACGAAGTAAAAGCGGCGAGGTGCAATTTTTTTTTGTAATATGTGTGTGTTTAAGTTACTTGGCGTAATATAAGATGAAGTAGGGAGGGTGGTTGGGGAGGAAGGAAAGGAATCTATCGGCTTTAAGCCCAGGAACTCTCGTCGTCGTCGTTGCCGCCGCCTCGCGGATTTTCCCCCCCTCTCTGTGAGAAAGGAGAGAGTTCGGTTTTTTCTTCTTTCCCCTTCCCCTCCCTTTCCCCTCCTTCCCCTTCCCTTCCCTCTTGTTCCACTTTGCCTTGCAGGAGAAGAAGGTAATTGCATGAATCCTGTTTAGTGCTTCCTCTTAACAAGCAACCGGATAGCCAGACCGCTTCTCCCTCGCAATTAATACTCTCTCTCTCTCTCTCTCTCCTCTCAGAGCAAGGGAAGTAGCACACACACACACGTTCTCCTTCCCTGCTCTGGATTCCAGCGAAAAGGGAAGAAAAAATAATAATAATTGTTGGATGTGTGGGGAAAAAAAAATTAATTACGCGTTTCCCTCGTGAAGGATGATTCCAGCTAGTTCCAGTAACCCTGTTAACCTCCCTCAGCCTCCGCAACGGCGTCGGCGAAACCTGAAACCGTATTTGTCTAAAAGTCGGGTTTCCAGTCGGAGAAAAATGTCGCGCGTGGGTTGGAAGAAACCCCCCCCCCCGAGCAGTTTCCGCGCACCCCGGGGGAAACTTCTCAATTGTTACGATGAAGATTGTCGGCTGGCGGCGGAGGAGAAGGGATGGGGAGGGGGAAGAGGGGGAGTTGAATAGGAAGATAGACTCTTCAAGTTTCTAAACAACTCCCCCGCTCGTCTTCACGATCAACAATCACACGAACGAACACACTTAAACCAAACGAAACCTTCCTGATTCGGAGAGAAAGACACACTTTCCACACAGGGGAGACACGCGAACGACGTAAAATAAAAAAAAATAAAAATAAAGATAAAACAGAGTCGGACGAGAACAACTCTGATCTCTTTAAAGGAATTCTTGCTAATCACTAGAGTAGGGATAACAACAGCCACAGGATAGCGAGGGAACCTGGAATTTAATTACGGGTGATATAAGTGCGAATATTAGGAAATCGTTGCTTAAAAAAAAAATATGTTGGTATGTAGTGTGGTAATATATGGGGGGGTACGAAACGTGGCCGGTAGGAGAATGAGATGGATGGTAGATAGTGTAACTAACCAGGGTAATTTTTTTTTTAAGCAGAATAGGGGAAGAGGGTCAGAATATGGAGGACTTTGAAGGGAATAGATTAATAGGGCAAGGGTTTTAAGACACGACGGTCTTAGCATTAGAAGGGAAGTGTGTGTGTGTGTGCACAGAAGAGGGAGGCCAAGGATGGAATACGCTACGGATATTCAACCAATACCGACAGGATTTCATCACCGTGGGGGGGCAGAGAAATATATATAAAATAAGATATAGAATTATTTTTTTTTGCGGTGTTGTCCGTACTGCTTAACTTATATAATAGTAAAAGGGTGATGGAGAAAGTCAAAAACGGAAAATGGGAAAAGGAAGAGAAATTAAAAAAAAAACCTCTAGGCTTTACCGTATTATTAGGGGGGATTGAGGAGAAGACTGACTCGTCCGTCCATCCACCCTTGCAACACGTGTTTCTCCCCTGTTTTTATTTTATTTCCTCCTCTTTCACTTATGCAAGTGTTTTATCTTTTTAAGCTACAAAACTTTTTCTCCCCCCTCTGGATTATTTTCTTCTCTCTCTCTCTCTCTCTCTCTCTCTCTTTGAGGTTTTTGTACTTTTATTTTTGGTACGTTTCAATTTTTCTCTCTCCTGCTTCAACTTCCCTCTCACTTCCTCAATTTTTTTTTTCTTTTATCGAGGAACAAGTTCTTCCGCTACTTCACCACTTTGCGAGTTAAGTTGCCTTTCAATCAATTATTTACCGTCTCGTTCTCCTCCTCTCTTTCCTTCCACCCTTGTGCGGCGGCGGACAAGATTTTTTTTCTTCCTCCCCACCCCTCTTACTCTTCAGATCGTCTAACTTTTACGAGTGAGCCTCGCGCCTCTTCTTCTCTCCTCCTCCCCCCTTCCCCCCTCTCTATCTCTTCCCTCGCCTCTCTCTCTCTCTCTTTTTCTCGATATTTATTTATTTTTTCCTCCGATCCGCCGATGTTTTTGTTTGTAAGGTAACAACAGTACAGTAAGGCGCTGAAGCTAAGTTTCTCGTCCCTCCTCTTCAACTCTTTAATCTTTTCGGCAGCGTGATTAACAATTAGGAAGCGCTGTTGCCACACTTCACGGCCTCACTACTATTATTATTATTTCCCTTCCGCTCTCTAAATGTTCTTAAAGCAGCGTGTCACATCAAACTGTTAAACAACTCGTGGTGTTATTTTTTTTTCTTCCTCCTCTGTCCAACAGTGTTGCCAACATAACACAGCTTTACGGCAAACAAT
Source organism: Eucriotettix oculatus (assembly GCA_034510155.1). Classification (NCBI taxonomy): domain Eukaryota; kingdom Metazoa; phylum Arthropoda; class Insecta; order Orthoptera; family Tetrigidae; genus Eucriotettix; species Eucriotettix oculatus. Next base: position 1,439,821 of record CM067379.1, read on the forward strand.
TGGTGGCTTGTTAAGTTGTCAACATTGTGCAGACGTGACTTTCTCATAATTTACTGCCGAAAACTTATTTTTCTTCTCCACAAGTTGGGGCTGAAAGGGAAAACTGTGGGAAAAGGTTTCTTCAGGAAGTAAAGTTTCTCCGTTTTCACAATTCTTCAACGATGACGTCATGTATCTAGGATAATTAATTTTCTCAGGTAGAAAAGTTTATTCTTTTGACAATTTCTCAACGATGACGTCACGTATCTAGGATAATCACTTTTTTCAGGAAGATAAGTTTCTCCGTTTTCATAACTTTTCAACGCTGACGTCATGTATCTAGGATAATTAATTTTCTCAGGTAGAAAAGATGATGATGACGTCACGCCAATCTAACAGGCTCTGTCACTGCTCCCCCTTTTTTCCTCCTTTCTACACTCCATCCATCGCCCTTGGTTTTTTTCCTTCTCTATTAATCCTCCTGTTGTTGTACTCTTCCTCTCTCTCGCTCTCTCCAGGACCTCGTCCACGCCATTTATTGTGTTTTCCAAGTCTCCTTCTGACTCTCCTTAATACTACAGTATCATCATGGGCAAAGCCTTAGGTTTATTTTTATTTCTTCTCCTCCTTATTTCAGTATGGTTTCCCTTTTCCATATTCCGTTTTATCATTCTTCATCGCATGTTGTATATTAATTTTCATTATAAACTCAATTATTTTTTTTATTTCTAATTTTTGTATTGGAGCTCCAATACCCCAACATTTAGTGATATTCACACTTGTGTTAGCCGCCGGAAGTAAATTCCTGTTCGTCGCTATCCTGTGTCTGTCCTGCTCTAGTTATTAGCAGAATTCCTTTAAAATATCCTTTTCCCCAATATAACAGTCTTTATTACTGCTCCCCTTTTTTCCTCCTCCTTCCTACACTCCATCCATCGGCCTTGGTTTTTTTTCCTTCTCTATTAATCCTCTATGTGTTCTACTCTTCCTCTCTCTCTCTCTCTCCCTCCAGGACCACGTTCACGCCATTTTATTGTGGTTTTCCAAGTCTCCTTCTGACTCTCCGTCTAATACACTACAGTGTCACATCATGGGGCAAAGCGTAGGGGTTTTTTTTATTTTGAATAACGAGAGGGCGAATCGCGTCACAAGGATGTCTTGTCCAGAATTCCCTTTAAATATCCCTTTCCGCAATCTAAGAACCTCTGTCACTGCTCCCTCTTTTTTCCTCCTTATTCCTATATTCCATCGCCCTTGGTTTTTTCCTTCTCTATTAATCCTCATATTGTTCTACTCTTCCTCTTTCTCTCTTTTCCTCTCTCTCTCCCTCCCTCCCCCTCCCCCTCCCTCCCTCTCCCTCCCTCTCTCTCTCGGTCTCTCTCCAGGACCACGTTCATGCCCTCTATCGTGGTTTTCCAAGTCTCCTTCTGACTCTCCGTCTAATACACTGCAGTGTCACATCATGGGGCAAAGCGTAGGGTTTTTAATTTTGAATAATGGTAGCGCGAATAACGTCATAGGCTTGTCTTGTCCACAATTCCCTTAAAATATCCTTTTCCCCAATCTAAGAGTCTTTTTACTGCTCCCTCTTTTTTCCTCCTTATTCCTACACTCCACATCCATCGCCCTTGGTTTTTTTCCTTCTCTATTAATCCTCTATGTGTTCTACTCTTCCTCTCTCTCTCTCTCTCTCCCTCTCTCTCTCTCTCTCTCCAGGACCTCGTTGACGCCATTTATTATAGTTTCCAAGTCTCCTTCTGACTCTCCGTCTAATACACTACAGTGTCACATCATGGGGCAAAGCGTAGGGTTTTTAATTTTGAATAATGGTAGCGCGAATCGCGTCACAAGGATGTCTTGTCCACAATTCCCTTAAAATATCCTTTTCCCCAATATAAGAGTCTTTATTACTGCTCCCCCTTTTTTCCTCCTTTCTACACTCATCCATCGCCCTTGGTTTTTTTCCTTCTCTATTAATCCTCATGTTGTTGTACTCTTCCTCTCTGTCTCTCCAGGACCTCGTCCACGCCATTTATTGTGTTTTCCAAGTCTCCTTCTGACTCTCCTTAATACTACAGTGTCATCATGGGGTAAAGCGTAGGGTTATTATTTTGAATAATCTTGTCCTTCCTCCCCGTCCCTGTGAGAGGGTTGCACTAGTAGGGGTGCGTGTTTCCCCGGGCCAACAAGAGCTGCCTGCCTAAATCCCGGCCGGGGTTCTGGCGCCGCCGCTGGCTGCCTCCCTGCGTTTCCCAGGGACCTTCCCTTCCCTCTCCATCCCTCACCTCGCCTTCCCTCGCCTTTGGCCGTCGCTTCACTGAACACCAATCCAGTTACCTTCCAGTAGCAGGAGGTTGCTGACTGATCCGCGGCTCCCACCTTACCTCCTCACCTAAACCAATAATACATTGATTGCTACGGGTCGATGACGTCATCAGCCACCTCGGTGACGTCAACCGACGACGACGACGACGACGGAATACTCTAGTACTACTTGACTAGGAACAGGAGATAAGATAAGATAAGATAAGATAAGATAAGATAAGATAAGATAAGATAAGATAAGATAAGATAAGATAAGATAAGATAAGATAAGATAAGATTTATTGGATCCATTAGTCCTCTATTGAGGAAATAGGACAAGTCAAAGAAGAATATGTTACACATATCACACACACTAAGAATACGAATATGAGAAACAAAAATATGGATACAACATCATATGATGAGTAAAGAAAATTATGTATATACAGTGATAAATAAATAAATAAAACAAAGCAGAGCAAACAAAATATGAATACAACAACATATCAAGAATATGAGTACAAAACAATAAGAGAGATGATAGTAAAAAAGAAACTATGTATACAATGATAGACAAGTAAAAGAAAGTATACATAACATATAGGAGGAGGAGGAGAGATTACCCATTTTAAATTACAAGCAAGGAACCAACCCCCCCAAAAAAAAACAATACACACACAGAGAGACGTTGGAAAAAAATACTCATCCCCTAAATAGGACAATTAACAATGACTGGAGTGTTTGGGGGAACTTCCTGCTTAATAGTCGTCGATAATCACGGGGGTAATTAGTTGAGCGAGTGAGGTAAAGGAGGCACTGCTGCTGCTGCTGCTTCACGGGGAAGGTCTTGAGGGGAAAAAGCACGAGAAAAAAAAAACCAAGCTTTCTGCTTACAAAAACGCAGGGGGCTGATCCAGGGCCAATTATAGAATATGGGGGGAGGGGAGGTAAGAACGTGGCTGCTGGGATCATCCCCCACCCCCCATATCTCGAAATTAACATAACACACACACACACACTACTACTCTAGCGGGGTGAGGGAAGAACAAAATTTCAAAAACGGCCTGGAAAAAAATGTTTTTTTGGGTGGTTGGGCGTGGGGGTCAGGTGATCCGCCATGAATAATCCTCCTCCTCGTCACGAGAATTTCAGTAATAGAAGAAGGAAACATGCGAGGCAATATATGAAGCCTTATAAGGGAGGGAAAGTGAGAACCACACACAGGGGGGCCTGGAAAAGGAAATAACAAACCATCTTCTCACTACTACCGCGGCGGCGGCCCAAATTTTATATTTCTAAAAAAAAATTAGTGACCACTCGTTCAAAAATTAAAAAGAAAAAAATAGGGGGGCGGCAAGAACAACAACATACAAAAACGCACACACATAGGGAAAATTTTCATTTGTAAATAGGTCAGTCCAATAGGGCGATTGATTGTTAATTCCTTTCCTCGCCTCGCCTCCTGCAGAAATACTCTCACACGACTTTTTTTCCCCCCCTCCAGGGGGCAGAGTAAAGCAGTTTAGGGAAATAGGCTAAGGAAAACTTAAGTGTGAGTAGGAGTTTTATTTTTTTTAGGATAAGTGAAGTGTGATTTTTTTCTGTGTGTGTGGCTCCTTTATTTTTTCTTTTTTTTTTCTTTCAGATAAAAAAAAACAACTACACTTCAAAATTCTTCCTTACTGTGTTTATAAACCTTTTTCGTAATTGTATTTGTATTTGTGTGTGTGTGTGTTTTATATTTGTGTATATTTTTCCCCCCCTCTTTGTATGTATATATATAGATGCTGCTGCTGCAGTCACAGCCTCAGGGCCCCGGGGAAAGAGCAGCAATAATAATAATAATATTATAGATAATAAATCATCTTCTCCGTCACATTTTTATAATTTCAATATTTAATAAATTACCATGTAACTACTACTACTACAACAGCTGAAATTTTTTACCTGAAGAAGTCTCAAATGTGGGGGACGAAACGTTGTAGTGTAAATTTTTTTTAAAAAAAAACAATAATAAATAAAAATAATAACTTGGGAAAATCTTCTCTGTCACATTTTTATAATTTCAATATTTTAAAATTTACCATGTAACTACTACTACAACAGCTGAAAATTTTTACCTGAAGAAGTCTCAAATGTGGGGGACGAAACGTTGTAGTGTAAATTTTTTTAAAAATATATATATATATAAAAATAATAACTTGGGAAAATCTTCTCTGTCACATTTTTATAATTTCAATATTTTAAAATTTACCAAGTAACTACTACTACTACAACAGCTGAAATTTTTTACCTGAAGAAGTCTCAAATGTGAGGGAACGAAACGTTGTAGTGTAAATTTATTTTTTTTAAAAAAAATAATAAATAAAAATAATAACTTGGGAAAATCTTCTCTGTCACATTTTTATAATTTCAATATTTTAAAATTTACCAAGTAACTACTACTACTACAACAGCTGAAATTTTTTACCTGAAGAAGTCTCAAATGTGAGGGAACGAAACGTTGTAGTGTAAATTTATTTTTTTAAAAAGAAATAATAAATAAATAAAAATAATAATAACTTGGGGGAAAAAAAGATAGATGTCACTCATTTATTGCATATTTAATTATCAGATGATAATCGATTTTTAATTACGTTGAGTTAATTACAACCGTCCCAACGCGATAAATAAGCCACAATAACAGTAATAATAATAATAATGTAGATAGTAAATAAGAGACGAGGTTATGTGTGTATATATATATATATATGTTATACAAGGGGAGAAAAAAAACAGCCCTGTGGAATGGAAGAATTGTTGAAGACGAGGGGGAAAAGTGAGGGAGGGGGGGGGAAAAGAGTCTAATTAATTTTTGGGGGGCGGCGGGGGGACTGAATGGAAGAAAGCAACGTTTAGGGATGACGGTAGAGTTTCGCCAGAGGTCGCTTAGTTTGGCCAATGTAACAAGACGAGAGAAACCGAACCACCGCCAGGGGGCAGGACGGAGATGGAAAAAAAAAATCGGACATGTTTATTATTCGGTGTCAAGGGAGCTACGGCGCCATATTTTATATTATTTTCCCCCTTCTCCGCCCCCTCCCTCCGCCCCCCTCCTGCTGAGAGACGACGACGACAACGTGGTGATTTAACATTTGTTGCTTGTCTGCGCCGCCTCCAGGCAGTGGAAATGGAGACGGGGAGAGAGAGAGAGAGAGAGAGAGAGAGAGAGAGAGAGAGAGAGATGGATGTGGTAAAACCATCCCCTCTCTTCTTTATTTATTTTAGCGGCTGTAAAGCTTTCACGGGGTGGAAGTGAAGAGCGAGCCCACTGTACCTGTAGTTTCCTTTTCGGGAACTGCCAGAGCATAAAGGAGAGGAGAGGAGAGGAGAGGAGAGGAGAGAGACTACTCTCGGCTACACACGGCATTACTCTCGGCCCAAAAAGTTACGAGTAAAGAGAGCGAGGGTTGGTTGAGGGTTGGTTTGGGGGTTGGGTCGAGTTCGCCTCACTTCATTTTCCCGGGGAACGTCAGCTTGAAAAAGCGGGGGCGGGGGAGGGGAAGGGAGAGGAGAGGGTGGAAAATAAAAGCGGTCAGCTTTAACAGACGGCGGCCTTAAGACAAATCACCCTCGCAGGGTAAAGGGGTGAGTGAGGGAGGCCGAAAAAAAAAATAGAAACACCCGAAAATAAAACAAATAACACAATTGATTTCCAGTCGTCGTCGTCCTCCTCCTCGAAACACACCCCCGTAAATACAACACGAAACGCGGCAAGTGAAGGATGGATGGTTGGCGGCCCACAAGGGTCTATTTTATGGGCCCCCGTCAAAAAAAATAATAATAATTAGAGAAATACAGGACCCAGAGCACTGTACAGTGTTGCCAAACCCCCGCCCTCCCTCATCTACCACTGATTTTTTTTATTATAATAAAAAAATTTTTTTCCTTACTCTTTTTCTTTCTCCACGGCTCTACAACCTTATTGAGTGGGCGGGCCTGGGCCTACCGAGTCGACTGCGGACTTTTCTTTCTGAGAAAATTAATTATCCTATATCGTATCTCGTTCAGAAAAGTGATTACGATACGACGTCATCGTTGAAAAATTATGAAAACGAACAACCTTTATTCCCGATAAAAGTGATGATCCTAGATACATGACGTCATAGTTGAAAAATTATGAAAACGAAGAAACTTTTCATCCTGTGAAAATTGATTATCCTAGACACACGACGTCATCGTTGAAAAATTATGAAAACGAACAACCTTTATTCCCGATAAAAGTGATGATCCTAGATACATGACGTCATAGTTGAAAAATTATGAAAACGAAGAAACTTTTCATCCTGATAAAATTAATGATCCTAGATACATGACGTCATTGCGCGAAATATTGTGTAAACGGAGAAACTTTTCATCCTGAGAAAAGTAATTATCCTATATACGTGACGTCATCGTTGAAAAATTATGAAAACGAAGAAACTTATCTTCCTGATAAAAGTGATGATCCTATATACGTGACGTCATCGTTGAAGAATTATGAAAACGGAGAAACTTTTCATCCTGAGGAAAATGATTATCCTATATACGTGACGTCATCGTTGAAAAATTATGAAAACGAAGAAACTTATCTTCCTGATAACAGTGATGATCCTATATACGTGACGTCATCGTTGAAGAATTATGAAAACGGAGAAACTTTTCATCCTGAGGAAAATGATTATCCTATATACGTGACGTCATCGTTGAAAAATTATGAAAACGAAGAAACTTATCTTCCTGATAACAGTGATGATCCTATATACGTGACGTCATCGTTGAAGAATTATGAAAACGGAGAAACTTTTCATCCTGAGGAAAATGATTATCCTAGATACATGACGTCATCGTTGAAAAATAGTGAATAATTGGAGAAACTTTTCATCCTGATAAAAATGATTATCCTAGATACATGACGTCATCCTTGAAAAATACACGATAACGGAGGTATTTCACACACATCAACGACAATTTTTTTTAAAAAAAATTTCTTTCACCATTTATAATCACGACTAAATTTTATTTACCCCCGTGGTAGGGGGGGGGAGGTTGAAGAAGGGAGAAATACTGACGTCCTGACCGTTGCCCTTGAACAATTATTTATTACTCCAAAAAATATATATATAGGCCGACGTGTGTTTTTCTGAACGTAGTATTACAGGCAAAAACATGGCTTCCATTTAGGGGTTGGGTGGGAGGAGGAAGGATAGGGTTGGTTGTTGTTGTTCTTGCTCGCTCCCTCGTCTGCCCTGTTATTGTTTTTCTTCAGCAGCTAACATTGCCCCGTGGATGCTTTTGTGAGCGATGTTGATATTGACTCCGAGTGGAGAGAGAGAGAGAGAGAGAGAGAGAGAGAGAGAGAGAGAGAGAGAGAGAACAGGCTGCTGCTGAAATGCGGGGGAAAAAAAACACCGACGACGGCGCCGACCACGACCACGTCACACATGTCAATCACACGTGACACGCTTCGTTTAACATTTAAAACATAATAATGTGCAGGAACATGGCTACAGGACGACACTTTACTACTATACAAGTTACTACTATACAGTAATTTACTGGTATTTTTTTTTCTTTTTTCCTTGTATTATTTTTTTTCCCTGGAGGTTGGACTGAAAATCGTACCTTGCGGCAATCCATCCCTCAACTCCTCTAACAAGTCCTGTTTCTCACTTCATAATTCCCATATTCTGATGTGTTTACCATTCTTATTACCCTTTTTTCTTTTCCGTAATCTTTAGATATTTTGTATATATTTTTTACTTCTTTTGCATTTTCTGATTTATTTTCTTTTGGCTCTGAATTTTTCTGATTTTTATCTTTACATTTCCTTTTGAATGTTTTCATATTAGAATTTTAAGTCCGTTTTGATTTCTGATTGTTTTAATTTTTCCAATAGAGTACAATAGAGTAATTTACTGTTATACTAATCCATTTTTTTCTTTTTTCCTTGTGTATTTTTTTTTCCTGGGGGTTGGACTGAAAATCGTACCTTGCGGCAATCCATCCATTAATTTTCTGATATATATATATATATATATTGTGATAAAAAAGGGGATTTTGGTAAAGTTGTGGCGTTATGAGGCGCAGTTCGGCCAACAACAATGGATAGTCGGCCGAAAGATGTTTTTCCCCGCGGGGAAGGCCCGGCTTGCCTGAACGATGGTGAACCCCCGCGGGAGAAATGAGGGCGGGGAACCCCGAAATATTAAGAAATAGGGGAAGTCCCGCCCGAAGCTTTATAAGGGAAGCCGATGGGTGGCTCGAGATCAGACCGCAGGAGGGAGGCGAGTGCATCAGACGGTATCAGAGCATCAGAGAGGGGCAGACGAGAGCAGTTCAGAGTGCGTCAGAGAGTGGAGAGAGGAGACATCAGAGTGATCAGACGGCAGTAGAGACCCGAGAGGACGTGGCTCGACCCCGAGAAGGGAGGCGAGTAGAGCAGAGCAGACCAGAGCAGAGTGGGGCAGACCAGACCAGATCAGACCCGAGAGGACGTGGCTCGACCCCGAGAAGGGAGGCGAGTAGAGCAGAGATCCAGAGACGCACAAACATTCGAGAGGTGGATGTTTGTTGGGCCAGTAATTGTGGGTAAGCGATCTAAAATCTGTGAAACTTGCTCATTGCTCTGAATAAAATTAACATTCAATTATTTTCTTTCTATTTTCAGCTGATGCATACTCCATCTCTTGAGAGACCCAAAATCCCCTGGGATTAAGCCCGTGTCTTCACGTAAATTAATAAACAAAATTGTTAAAATTGATCAGATTTGTAATTTTAATTAAAAAATGTTTTATATACAAAAAAGTATATTACAATATATATATATATATATATATATATATATATATATATTTCCATTTAAAAATTTCGACTTACGTTTCCTGCCTTTTTTCCTGAGGTTTACCTCTATCTTTGATTTGTCATATTCTGATAATAATATTTTTGACCTTTTTCTTTTCCGTAATCTTTGCATTCTTTTAAATATATTTATTTTTTTCTCCTTTTGCATTTTCTGATTTATTTTTCTCGTCTCATAATTTTTCTGATTTTAATATTTTTCAGTTCTTTTAGTTAAAGTCACCCGGAACTGGGAAACTGTTCAATAACGTACGTTAAGGAGAGTCGAGGTTGTAGGAGAAAGATAAAGTAAAGTCGCCGCAAAATGGAAAGGGAGAGAAGTGAGACGAGACGTGAAGATGAGGAGGAGGAGGAGGAGGAAGAGACTGATCTTGGAATCAGAATGAAAAGCTGATCGTGGAAAGCAAGAAATATTATCGGGGGAAAGCTTTGTCATCTGTTTGGAACCATTAGCTGTGACGTAATAGCTCTGATTGGTTTCTACGTCATTGTCTCCCCTTTGAAGCTCTGAGACCGTCTGTCTGTCTGTCTATTATCTCTGGCAAACAGTGGACAATCACAACCAGAGAGGCTAAGCGCTGACGCAGCCAGAGAGGGGAGAGGATAAACTATTATACAACTAAACCTGTTTTTTATTATTTTTGTGGCTTATATATATATATATCCATAATTTTCTGTACTATTTTCCTCTGAAACACATATATATATATTTTTTGCCCCCGATTCTCTATTTTCAGGCATTAATTTTTTTTGTATAATCCCATTTTCCTGATTATTTTTATTGAAGTGTTTTATGATTTAATTTTACTAAGACCTTTAAGGTTTTTTTTCTTTCTCTATTAATGTATTCAACTAATGACTATCTACTGCGTAGAGTCTAAAGTAGATTTAACTATTAATGTTTTACTCGCAATATTATACTTTTGTCACGTATTTTTTCCAATTTATCTCCTTTTCATTCGGCTTTGAGTGGGGGAACGGACGTGGGGAAAAGAAAATGAAGTTCTTCTACCGTGACCGAAAATCCCTTGAGAGAGAGAGAGAGAGAGAGTAGGGATAGAGAAACAGATAGAGAGAGGTAAGGATAGACATAGATATAAAGATAGAGAGAGAGATAGATAAAGAGATAAGGTTAGAGATAAGTATAGAAATAGATAGATAGAAACAGATCTCTTTATCTCTTTCTCTCCATCTCCGTCCTTATCTCTTTATCTCTTTATCTCCATCTCTGTCCTTATCTCTTTATCTATCGATCTCTTTATCTCTACCCTTTTTTCTTTATCTACCGATCTCTTTATCTCTTTCTCTCTCCATCTCTATCCTTATCTCTTTATCTCCATCTCTATCCTTATCTCTTTATCTCCATCTCTATCCTTATCTCTTTATCTATCTATCTATCTTTATAACTATCTCTGAGACAGATATATTGGTCTCAAAAATTTGCTACAAGTATATTTATATATCTTTTATATAATAAAAATAATGTAATAAATGTACACACACACCCTGACTCATTTCACATCCTTGAAGCTTAGGCTTCTTTACAGGATCTAAAGGAATATGATGATGATGATTATTATTATATAAGGATAAATATAGAGAGATAAGGATAGAGATAGATAGATAGAGAGGGATAGAGATATAGAGTGAGATAGAAAGAGATAAGGATAGTCGTAGATAGCGACAGATAGATAAGAATAGAGCTAGAGATAGAAATAGAGAACTCAATTAACTTATCCAACACAAAACATTAAAAGATAGACTAGGATCGTCCATTTCTTTCTGGTACAACTAAAATTAATTCCCCAGGGACAGACTGATGAGACCTTTAAGAGGGGGAGAGAGGGAGAGAGAGGGGGAGAGAGGGGGAGAGGGGGAGAGGCTGTTAACCTCCCTTCCCTTGTCTCCAGGCGAGATTAAATTCCTCTTCCCGTAGCGATTTACAGTCTTGGTTAAAACCGCGCCGCCATCTTGCCACCATAGATGCGATCCTCCAGTCAGAGACTAACAATACTATAACAACCTCTGCGATGCATTACGATAAATCTCCAAGGATGATGAAACCAAAGGTCAATTCTTCACATTCGCTTCTCTTTGCCTGACGTCAGAGATTATAACTACTTTTCAACTGCTGCCATTTCATTTCTCCTCACATTTATGAAGAAGAAAAAAAAACCAACTACTTTCTGATTTTTTAACATTCTCTTTCCCCCCCAGGTTCTATTACACTCCTATTTTTCAAATTTTCTGACTTTCATAATGCAAGGTCTTATTTTCCCTATTATTTTTTTTATTTTTGAAAAAAAAATTTATGTTCCCTTTATTTTTATACCTTCCTGAAAGGACTTTTACACTTCATATTTCTTTTATTTATTTTTATAATTTCATGACATTATACAAATTTTTATATTTTCCCTATTTTTGCATTTTCCGATTTATTAAAAATTTTTCTGAATTTTTAAAATTTATTCAATATCTTTTTTTTCCTGCTTTTATAATTTTCTCATTTGGAAATCGTACCGATATTTCTATATTTCTTAATTCTATATTTTTTCTAAATCAGTTTTTAATTTATTTTGTATGTTGGCCGACGATTTTTCTGATTTTTTAAAAATATTTTCTCTGATTAATTAATTTTTTTTCAAATTAGTATCCTTTCTGATCTTTTATGTTTTTTTCGCAGGTGTTTTTTTTTAAAAAAAGTATTCTGATCGTTAATTTCTTATACCAAACAGAGATTCTCAAAAGCGGAAAGACAAGCAGAGCGGAGGAAAGACAGAAACGGCGGAAGAGTTAAAAAGGAAGACAAATAGGAGGAACTGAAAAAGACAAACTGAAAAACCATTAGACGAAATGACGTGGAGGAAGAGAGAAGGAAAAAAAATATGGAAAACAAGAGACAAACTGAAAAGACTGTCTGTAACTGAAGAGGCAGGCACAGCAGAGGCACAGCAGAGGGAAATAAAGACGACCTGTGGAGGAAGAAAGGAAAGCCGTCAAAGGGAAAAAGGCCGTGAAACGCGCAGAAGAGAAGGTAATGGCAAAAAATATCTGAAAACGAAGACGAGAGGAAAGGACAGTACGGAGAAAAAGGAAAAAAAATCTAGGCTATCGAAAGTTAAATAAGCTAATAAATAAATGCATACGATTAAAAATTTTGAGAATTAAAGGGAATAATACAGAGGTAAAACTGAAGGTAAATAGAGAGAAAGGGTTGGAATAATAAGAGAAAACAAAGGTAAATGGAGGAGAAAGGGTTGGAATAATAAGAGAAAAACCAAGGTAAATGGAGGAGAAAGGGTTGGAATAATAAGAGAAAACAAAGGTAAATGGAGGAGAAAGGGTTGGAATAATAAGAGAAAACAAAGGTAAATGGAGGAGAAAGGGTTGGAATAATAAGAGAAAAACAAAGGTAAATGGAGGAGAAAGGGTTGGAATAATAAGAGAAAAACAAAGGTAAATGGAGGAGAAAAGGTTGGAATAATAAGAGAAAAACAAAGGTAAATGGAGGAGAAAGGGTTGGAATAATAAGAGAAAAACAAAGGTAAATGGAGGAGAAAGGGTTGGAATAATAAGAGAAAAACAAAGGTAAATGGAGGAGAAAGGGTTGGAATAATAAGAGAAAAACAAAGGTAAATGGAGGAGAAAGGGTTGTGAATAATAAGAGAAAACAAAGGTAAATGGAGGAGAGAAGACGTGTCTGAAGGAGGGAGGAGAGACAAGGTGCAGCGAAGGCCCGGGGCAGCTTAATTAGGCGCTTAATGGCGTTGCCGTGACGTCACACCTGGAGACAAATCAACGTCGCAGGCAAAGAAGGAAGGTTGGCAACCCTGTCAATGTGGTAAATAGTCCCGTTTGCCGCGGTAATTGGGGAGAAGATTCGTGTTCGTGACGTCAGCGGCTCCATTTACATTACGGTAATTGGCTGCGGACAAGCCGTGACGTCACGGCAGAGGAAATAATCCCTTTAGGAGGGAAAACTAATACCACAGATACGATTAGAAATTTTGAAAAATCAGAAGAATAAAAAGGTAAATACATCAAATGAAGAAAAACAAAAATAACAAAAAATCGGAAGGCGCAAAAATCAAATGAAATCGCAAACTATCTTTATTCGACAAATGAGAAAATACGGCAGACGAAAACAATAATAAAATCACATAAATGTAGTCGAAAAAATTGGGAAAAGTTGGAAAATTACTAAGGAAAACTTAATTAGAAATTGTGAAAAATTAAAAAAAAACGTAAAAATCAGGAAATGCATCAACTGAAAAAAATACAGAAATCAGAAAACACGAAAAACTTAGAAGGAGCAAAAATCAAAACAAAATTAAAAACTATATTTATTCGTCAAATTAGAAAATACGGCAGACGAATACAATAAAAATAAAAATCACATAAATCTAGTCGAAACTTTTGGGGAAAATTGGAAAATTACTAAGGAAAACTAAATTAGAAATTATGAAAAATCAGAAAAAAAACGTAAATCAGGAAACGCATGAAATAAAGAGGTACAGAAATCAGAAAATACGAAAATAAAAATCAGATGGCTCAAAAATTAAAATAAAAATAAATTAAACGACTATACTTGTTAAATAAATCAGAAAGTACAGTAGACGAATAAGATAAAAAAATTAAAAAATCACGTAATGTAGTCGAAAAAATTGGGAAAAGTTGGAAAATTACTAAAGAAAACGTAATTAGAAATTTTGAAAAATCAGGAAATGCAACGAATAAAGAGATACAGAAATCAGAAAATACTAAAAAATCAGAAGGCGTAAAAATCATAAAAAATAAAATCAAATTAAACAACTACACTTATTAAATAAATCAGAAAGTACGGTAGAAAAATACAATAAAAAAATGAAAAATCACATAATGTAGTCGAAAAACTTGGGAAAAATTGGAAAATTACTAAGGAAAACTTAATTAGAAATTATGAAAAATCAAAAACAAACATAAAAATCAGGAAATGCATCAAAAAAGAGATACAGAAATCAGAAAATACGAAAAAATCAGAAGGCGCAAAATCAAAAAATAATAATTAAACAACTATACGTATTAAATAAATCAGAAATTACGCCGAAATGTGTAGACATATATAACAATCTGTTGCCGCTGCAATTCTTATTTTGAATTGTTTTGAAAATATCACGCTGGTTTACTCTTCGCTGACGTCACTGTTCAGCCCCGCGAGATATAATCTCCTCTTTACGTCGTCTGTTCCTTAAATGTGTAGACATATATAACGCTCCGTTGCCGCTGCAATTCTTATTTTCAATCGTTTTGAAAATCCCACGCTGGTTTACTCTTCGCTGTCGTCACTGTCTGTACCTGAGAGAGATAAAATTATTCCTCGCAGCCGTATATTAACAGTGTAAATAAAGCCCATCAGGTCGATCCTCTGCAGAGGACGAGGAGGAGGAGGAGAATAATAATCCCTTGGCTGGAGAGAGTCGAGGGAGTTTTAAGCTGATCTCTCTATAGCTGATGTTAATAATGGCCGGCGGTGTCCTGCGGGGTAAATATGGAGATGAGGATTAATCTCGCCCGCGGTAATATTGGACACGGGAAATCCTAACCCTAATTAAATTAACGCCCCGAAACAAACCCCGACCGAAGTTTAAATTGGGGGAACCGCAACAGAGAGAGGACTCGAAGGGAAACGACGCTGGACTGCGGAGCGGCAACGCTGTAAGACGTTTTAAAATACAGCCACGAGGAGGAGAAGAAGAAGAAGGAGAAGAAGACGCGTCGGAAAAATCCCGGGTCATTTTCTTCACCTCGCGCAGAGGCGATTTAATTTGTCTCATCGCAACAACGAAGCCTGTGAAGAGTAAACCAGCGAGCCTGAGTCCTCGGCGCTCCGGACCGAACCCGTACGTCACAAACGTGAAATTAAGGGATGATCAATCAGGAAGTCCCGAACGCGGTGACGAAAAATCAAACCCCCCCCCCTCAAAAAAATTTAAATTATTTATCGATACAACAATTTGGAAGTAAATTAATTTGGCAACCTTTGAGGGGGAGAGACATTGTAAAAAATACTACAACGACAGTTTATAATTAAATTAACTTAAATATACATATATATAGAAGAGGCGATAAAGAATGTTAAAACGGAAAATATGGGAAAAGGGAAATCATACTGCAAGGAGGAGAAATAGAAAAAAACTCCCTAAGGCTTTGCCCCATGATGATATTGTAGTGTTAAGGGTGGGGGAGAGTCAGAAGGAGGAGGAGGAGACTTGGGAAACCCGTAATAAATAGCATGAACGTGATCCAGGAGCGAAAGAGAGGAAGGAGTTCAATAGGAAGATTAATAGAGGAGGGGGGAAAATAACCAAGATGGTGAAAATGGAGTGAAGAGTATGGGGGAAAAACAGTGGAATAACAGAGGCTGTTAGATTAAAGGGGAAGGGGGAATATTTTGTGAAAGAGAAGTTAAGGAATTCTGCTACTTGGGAAAACGTAATAACTAGGGATGGTAGAAGAAGTAATATAGTAGGCATAAAAGGAGGAGGATAGCATAAGGCAAGGAAGAGGAATTTACTTACGGATAGGGTGACTAGCCAGGAAGTTATAAGGAGAATATGGAGGACTTTGAAAGGGGGGGATAGATTAATAGGGCCACGTTTTAAGGCCACGAGGGTCTTAGCATTAGAGGGAAGTCAACAGAAAAGGGGAGGGAGGCAAGGATGGAATACGGTAAGCAGATTGAGGTCGAAACGCGACGTCATCTTCAACCACTGAAAATGGTCAAATTCGTCAAGTGTAATAATGGACGTGCTAGCTGTCAGGAAATGAAAAGGCTTGCGCAAGATAGCTCAGCCAAGTCTCGCTCAGGACAACGAGAAGTGAATTTTAAATAGCAAACAAGAATGGCGGGCAACGTTACCCCCATTTTTTTAAAAAAAAAAAATTTTTTTTTTAGGCCAGTCAAGGATGACGTAGTCCGCAAGGTGGAAGGGAAAGAGGAAAACTACGAGAATCAGGTCAGAATGGAGGAAAAATTGGAAAAGAAAAAAAAACCAAAGCGGGGCAAGAGGGGAAAAAAAATTTATTACCGGAGGCGACAAAGTTAATTATCTGATGACGTAAGGTGTTTCACGTTTAGAAGATTAAGATGTGATGCTATAGGGAGAATGAGATGAGGTGCGTGGAGTAGGGTGACTAACCGGGAAGTTATAAAGGAGAATAGGGGGGAGGGAAGAGACTTTGAAGGGATAGATTCAGGCCAATACCTTGCTTGTAGCGGGCGTCGATCTGCGCCTGCAGGATGGAGATCCCAGGCACGACGATGGCCGGCAGAGTGCGCGAGCGCAGCAGGGGCGGAGGTTTGGCCGCCCCCGACTTCCCGCCGTCGCCCCCCGCGTGGCCCACGACGCTGAAACACGACAAGGAAAAGGTCAACCAACTACAGGTATGTTCAAACAGAGGGCTAAGATGGCGGAATATTAATTCTCATTTTAATCTCTAACGTTAGAAGAAAAAAACTACTACAAAAACGGGCTGAAAAAAAAAATTTTTTTGGGGTGGGTGGATGTGGGTCAGGTGATCCGCCATGAATAATCCTCCTCCTCCTCACAAGAATTTATTTAGAAGGTCTCAGCAATGGAAGAAGGATACATGCGAGGGCAATATATTAAGCCTTATAAAGGGGGGAGGGAGGGTGAGAACCACACACACACACACAGAGGAGGCCTGGAAAAGAAATAACAAAACATCTAACTACAGGCGGCGATAAACATGAGGAACACACGCGGGGAGCAAGGGGGGGAAGAAAAAAAAGAAAGAATAAAAGAGTAATCCTTTCAATTATTGTAATGCAACAAACCAAAAAGAAAAAATATATGTTTATATTTCACGAAGGATCGATTTTAAGTTTTAATAAAATAACGTCTGGAATCCAAAAATATGGCCAATTATTGGAGAAGGGAAAAAGATAAAATTCAAAATTAGGAAAAATCTCAAGGGGAAAAGGAAAAAAACGGTTTTTCGGGGTTTCTTTTTAGAAAAATCTCAGCAAGCAACTAGAGGAATTGTGGAAGGTTTCCGCTAATTTTTCGATTTATCTTCTTGAGACAAAATGGCGGCTACGGAGGAATCTCAAAATTGACAGAAATTTAAGCTCAAGTTGAAAAGAAAAAAAAACAACATCAATTACAAAATAAATGCATAAAAAACGATCGATTATAAATTTTAATAAAAATAACGTCTGGAATCCAAAATTATGGTCAATTATTTGGGAGAAGGAAAAAAAATATAAAATTCCAAAATAAGTTTAATTTTAAAATGAGGAAGAAATCTTGACGAAGAAAAGGTTTCTCGGGTTTCCAACAGGAAATCTCAGCAATACAGCGACGTTTCAGAAAATCCAACAAAAAAATTGGTCAATTATTGGACAATGAAAAAATATAAAATTCAAAATAATTTGAATTTTAAAATGAGAAAAAACCTCAGGAATACTGCGACGTTTCAGAAAATCCAAAAATATTGGCCAATTATTGGACAATGAAAAAATATAAAATTCAAAATGAGTCGAATTTTAAAATGAGGAAAAAAACTCGACGAAGAAAAGGTTTCTCGGGTTTCCAACCGAATATCTCCGCAATACAGCGACGTTTCAGAAAATAAAATAAAAATTGGTCAATTATTGGAGAAGGAAAAATATAAAATTCAAAAATTAGGTCAACTTTAAAAAATTATAAAAGTTTTCTCGGGTTTCCAACAGCGACGTTTCGATCTTTAGAAAAAAAATGTCACCTACAGGAGTCTCTTCCCCTACGTTTTGGTTAATTAATCTTCTCCAGCCCAAAATGGCGGACTACGGGGGTGGGGGGAGGAGGGGGGAATCTTCTGTGATGGACAGATGACGTCACATATTAAACGGCCGGATGATGATGATGACGTCATGAGGCGCGGCAGTAGGGCCGCCATTTTGTTTACTGTCCCTTTACCACAGGAACAATGGAACTGTTTACGGAAAGGGATGAGTTTTGGTGGCGAGTAGTTGGCTGCCTGCCTGCCTGTGAATCCATCTCCTTCATTGGATGGCCGCCGTCGCGCTCAGTTAACCAATTTGTCAGGGGCAATTTCTGTTGAGCCTCCTCCATCATCCATTCTCTCTCTCTCTATCTAATATCTCTGGATTGGATCGGGGACGTTTCCCCTTCGACAAATATTGGCGACTGCGTTTCATCGGCATTAGTATAGCTTCTAATTTCCGTTGAGCCTCATCCATTATCCATTCTCCATTCTCTCCCCTTCTGTCTCTCCCTTTCTCTCCCTCTTTCTCTATCTCTTTTTCTTTCTCTCTTTTTCTTTCTTTTTCTCTCTCTCTTTTCCTTTCTCTCTTTTTCTTTCTCTCCTTTTCTTTCTCTCCTTTTCTTTCTCTCCTTTTCTTTGTCTCCATTTCTTTGTCTCCTTTTCTTTGTCTCCTTTTCTTTGTCTCCTTTTCTTTGTCTCTCTTTTCCTTTCTCTCCCTTTCTTTTTCTCTCCATCTCTTTTTCCGTCTTTTTCTTTCTCTCTCTCTTTTCCTTTTTCTCTTCTCCTACTCTCTTTCCTTCCATCTCTTTCTCCCCACCCTCTCTCTCTCTTATCTGTGGATTGGATAAGGGGGAAGATTACTGAACGGACTTTTCCACTTTGTCAAATATTTGCCACGGTCTTTTTTATCGGAATTAGTGTAGCTTCTAATTTGTGTTGATCCTCATCCATCATCTATTCTCCATTCTCTCTCTGCTCTCTCTACTTCTCTCTCTTCTCTTCTTCTTTCTCTATCTCTTTTCTATCTTTATCTCTCTTTTTCTTTCGCTCTTTTATTCTGTCTCTCCCTCACTGTCTTACCTTCTCTCTCCTTCCCTATCTCCTTCACTCTCTCTCCTTCCGTCTCTCTTTCTCTCAACTTCTCTCTCTCTCCTTTTCTCTCCCTCTTTCTCTATCTCTTTTCTCTTTCTTTCGCTCTTTTTCTCTCTCTTTTTCTTTCTCTCTTTTTCTCTCTCTTTTTCTTTCTCTCTTTTTCTCTCTCTTTTTCTTTCTCTCTTTTTCTTTCTCTCTTTTTCTCTCTCTTTTTCTTTCTCTATTTTTCTCTCTCTTTCTCTATCTCTTTTCTTTTTCTTTCTCTCTTTTTCTCTCTCTTTTTCTTTCTCTCTTTTTCTTTCTCTCTTTTTCTTTCTCTCTTTTTCTTTCTCTCTTTTCTTTCTCTATTTTTCTCTCTCTTTCTCTATCTCTTTTCTTTTTATTTCTCTCTTTTTCTTTCTCTCTTTTTCTTTCTCTCTTTTTCTCTCTCTTTTTCTTTCTCTATTTTTCTCTCTCTTTCTCTATCTCTTTTCTTTTTATTTCTCTCTTTTTCTTTCTCTTTTTCTCTCTTTTTCTCTTCTCCTACTCTCTTTCTCTCTCTCCTTCTCTCTCTCTCTTTCTCTCTCACTCTCTCTAATACCTATGGATTGTATAAGCGGGGGGTAAGATAACTGCACGGACGTTTCCCCATCAACAGGTCTGTATCATGTAACCCCCTGCATGCTGTAAAGAGGCCGAGACATGGTGAAGTTTGTGCTGCTTTCCCCACTCCACTGATGTAGGCGTTTCCTAGACTGGGGTAGGATCCACTAGTAGTTAGTTAATCGCTGAGTTGAGTCACCATCATCATCCCCTCTCCCCCGACGGTGGCGCCGCGCACGTTCCCTAGTTTAGAGCGACGCAGTAAAGCGTTTTACGACGTCGCGTCTGTGAGATTATCTGCAGCGTCCCTTAGTTTACTCCCCTCGAGATCTCGTTTCCAACCTTGACGTTCCAATCTCCTTCAAATCCTCCCTCCTTTCCTTTCCTCCTGACCCTATCCTTTTCCTTTCTGCCCCTCTGTCTTTATTCTCACCTCAATGAATTTTTAATCCTTTCGACTCTCCCTTATCGTTTCTCCTTCCTCTGTTGCTGCTGTAGTATAGAGTCTCATCCATTTTACCCAAATATTTTACGTTTCTACATAGCTAACTACATCCTCCCTAATATTGTCAGCGTATTCCATCCTTGTTCTCCCTCTCCTGTTCACTTCCCTCTAAAGCTAACGCCATCGTGTCTTAAAACGTTGCCTATTATCCCATCCCTTCAAATTCCTCCATATTGTTCTCTCTCTTCCCCTCTATTCTCCTTTATGACTTCCTGCTTAGTCACCCCTATCTATCCACCTCACCTCATCTCATTCTCCTATGGCACCAATTTTCAATGGCTTCTATCCTTTTTTTTTCCATTTCAGCGACTCCTACCGTCCCCCTGTTTTTCTCACTCCCCACACATCATCGTCACCTAATACTCACGCTTATATCAGCCCTAAGTAAATTCCTGTTCCTGTGCCTATCCTGTGCTCTAGTAGCAGAATTCCTTTCCCCTTAATCTAACAGCCTTTGTTATTCCACTTTTTTCCCCCATACTCACTCCTACACTCCTCCATAACCTTTGGGTTTTTTCCGCCTCTATTAATCCCTCACATTCACCTTTTCCTCCACGACTCTTTTCAAGCGGCTCCCTAAAACTCCTCCACGTGCTGTGACGAAGCACCAAGAAAAATAAATTTAATATCATGATTTTCCTCATATAATTCGCCCTATTTATTTATTTTTTTAAAATTAATTTACTTACAATCGGCATATTTTCTCAGTTCTGTTATTTTCTCCTCCTCATCCTCCTCCTCCTCTTTTATTATCATTATTGATCTATTTCAGCAAATTAATTATTTTTTCTTTTCTGTTAACCTATTTTTCCCGTATTTCAAGCTTTACGTACAGAGTTTTTCATCTCCTTCTCCTCCTCTGCCAACTTAATCTTCAGCATCTTGTTCACATATTTTTTTTCTCTTCGGTTACGATTCTTTTTTTCTTCTCTTCTCTCTCTTTTTTTCGCACCATTTTTGCGTTTTTAATCCTAATTTTCCCCTATTTTATCAACAATTAATGTGACCGCCGCTTATATTCCTCGTCTATTACTGCGTTTCTGCTGATATTTTTCTTCTTCTCCTCCTCCTCCTCTTTTATTATTATTGACCTATTTCAGCAAAAAAAATAATTTTTGTTTTCTTTCCTTTTTTTCGTTAACCTATTTTCCGTATTTCATGCTTTACGTAGAGAGTTTTTCTCTCATCCTCTGCCAACTTGTCCTTCAGCATCTTGTTGACATATATATTTTTCCTCTCTCGGTAACGATTTTTTTCTTCTTCTCTCTTTTTTTTCGCACCATTTTCCTTTTTAATCCTAATTTGCCCCTATTTTATCACCAATTAATGAAACTGTCGTTTATATTCCTCGTCTATTACTCGTTTCTGCTGTTATTTTCTTCTCCTCCTCTATTTTCATTATTATTATTGACCTATTTCAGCAAAAAATAAATTTTCTTTTCCTTTCCACTTTTTTGTTTACCTATTTTCCGTATTTCATGCTTTACGTAGGAAGTTTTTCTCCTCCTCCTCTCCCAACTTTATCTGCAGCATCTTGTTCACATATTTATTTTTTCTCTTCGGTTCCGATTTTTTTCCTTCTCACTCTCTCTTTTTTTTCGCACCATTTTTTCGTTTTCAATCCTAATTTGCCCCTGTTTTATCAACAATTAATGCAACTGTTGTTTATATTCCTCGTCTATTACTGCGTTTCTGCTGTTATTTTCTTCTCCTCCTCCTCTTCTTTTATTATTATTGACCTATTTCAGCAAAAAAATTAATTTTCTTTTCTTTCCTTTTTTTCATTAACCTATTTTCCGTATTTCATGCTTTGCGTAGAGAGTTTTTCTCCCATCCTCTGCCAACTTCTCTCCTGCAGCATCTTGTTGACATTTTTTTTCTCCTCGGTTCCCATTTTTTTTCTTCTCTCTCTCTCTCTGTCTTTTTTTACACCATTTTTCGGTTTTCATCCTGATTTTCCCCTATTTTATCGACAGTTAATGCAAACGCCGTTTATATTCCTCGTCTATTACGCGTCCGTTTCTCATCACTGACTGTTCCTTCGTCTGGTTTCTCTTCACGATGACGTCATCCATGACGTCACTCTCCCTTACCCCTTACTTTCCGCTTACCTCTAAATTTACCGTTGTCGTTGTTTGTTTGTTTCTTTCCTTTTTTTATTTTTACCGTCCATAAAGCGGGCAAACGGTTGAAGATAAATGTTGAAGTTGTCCTGGACGCCGTGAATGAGGAAGGTCCAACCCGTGTAAAAGGGATGATAAAAATCCCCACTCCTGCACCTCCTCATTTATTGCTGCTGTCTGATGGGAAATTTTATTTTTACGGCGCTGTCCGTACGTGTCGCACGCCACACTCCCTTCTCCCTCCTTCCCTTCTCCCTCCTTCTTTCTCCCTGTCTGCCTCTCTTTCCCTTTCCCCCTCCCTTTTTTCTCCCTCCCTTCTCCGTCTCTGTCTGTCTTTTCCTCCCTCTCCCTTCTTTCTCCCTCCCTTTCCCTCTATGCCTCTCTCTCATCACGTTTCTCTCTGCCTCTATCTCTGTTGCTCAATCTCTCTCCATTTCAACAGACTGACTCGTTTTATGCGGCTGCGTAAAAGTCCTTCACGCGGTCCCAAAGTAAAAAGACCCCAAGTCAGGTTTTCCTCCTCATCCTCGGGAAAGTTACAATGTAAAGGAAAGTCCGCGGAAAAGGCGCAGAAGGGGAAAAATTATCAACCAATAAATAAAAATCTCACCGTAATAATTATTCGTGAGGATAAAAATATCCCTTCCCCTAATCTAACAGCCTTTATTATATATAGATATATATTTATATACAACGAAAAGATACGTCAATATAATTAATACTAAACTGCGCTCTGCCGACGATTAGGGTGAGTCTCAACAAGACTTTGAAACCATGATAAATGACATGAACTTTACCTTTATGGGGGGAGGGGGAAGGGGAAGGGGAAGGGGGGGGGAATTCAATGAATCTCTCTGGAATTCTTCTTAAGGATAAAAAATTGCTATAAAAATCTAATGTAAAATGTCGATAATAAGTTTTATCATCATTGATTATCGTTGTGTGACGTCTCAGATCCAGAGATGTTACAGTTATTTTGTCGCCCTGTCAGAGAACTTTACCTTTATGGGAGGGGAAAGAGGGAAAAATTCAATGAATCTCTTTGCAATCCTTAAGGATTAAAAATTGCTATAAAAAATCTAATGTAAAATGTCGATAAAGATGTTTTATCATCATTGATATTCGTCAGAGCGACGGCGGCCATGTTGTGTGACGTCTCAGATCCAGAGATGTTACAGTTTCTACAGTTTCTTTGTCGCCCTGTCAAAGAACTTTACCTTTGGTGGGAGGAGGGGGAAATATTCAATGAATCTCTCTGCAATCCTTAAGGATAAAATTTGCTATTAAAAATCTAATGTAAAATGTCGATAAAGATGTTTTATCATCATTGATATTCGTCAGAGCGGCGGCGGCCATGTTGCGTGACGTCTCACATCCAGAGATGTTACAGTTTCTTTGTCGCCCTGTCAGAGAACTTTACCTTTGGTGGGAGGGAATAAAGAGGGGGAAAAATTCAATGAATCTCTCTGCAATCCTTAAGGATTAAAAATTGCTATAAAAAATCTAATGTAAAATGTCGATCACAAGTTTTATCATCATTGATTATCGTTAGAGCGGCGGCGGCGGCCATGTTGTGTGACGTCTCAGATCCAGAGATGTTACAGTTTCTACAGTTTCTTTGTCGCCCTGTCAGAGAACTTTACCTTTGGTGGGGGGAAAGGGAGGGAAATTCAATCTCTCTGCAATCCTCAAGGATTTTGAGTTAAAGACGAGAGATCCCGGGGGGCGGGGGCGTGGAATTTTTCACATTAATGGCCGAAATTGTTGTCCAGGTCCCCTCCCCATCATTGGTTGGAGTGAGAGAGAGAGAGAGAGAGAGAGAGAGTCGGGGACCGTTTATCGCAGCAAGTTTCCCTCTCCAATTCCCACGGATGACGTTAACCTAATTTCAGCACTTTGGACAGAATTGAATTTCCCATGACAGTTTCGCCAACGCCCGTCGCTCCGCTTTTACGCCTTTCCCCTCTCTCCTCCCCCCTCCTCTCTTATTCTCCTTCCCTATTTTCACCCACCCTAAACTTTTATATCCCCCATTTCTAAATTTGCTTCACCTCCAGCACCTGTCTCACCTTCTGACAGACGTTCCATATTCATCAGTTCCTCTCCATCGTCTCGTCTCGTCTCCCCCTCCCCCTCTCTTCTGCCCGCCTTTCCTCCACTCACGGTTACGCTGATTATATATATATATATATATATGTAACAGATCCTGACTTTTCCGACATTGAAACGTAGCAAAAGACTCTGGTGTCTGGTGAAACTTGCTCAGGCATCCGTCGGCCATTTTATTTATTTATTTTTTTAAAATAATTAATAACAAATAATCCAATTCCCTCCATAACTGGCTTCCCAAAAGCAATATATATTTATATATCCCCCATTTCTAAATTTTCTTCACCTCTACACCTGTTTCACCCTTCTGGCAGACGTGTCATATTCATCAGTTCCTCCATCGTCTCCCTTATCTCCCCATATATATGTAGATTTTGGGTAATTTTCAGTCCATATTAGTACCCTTTTTCCTTTCTCCCCCCCGTTTCGTCGTCATCTGGTAATCTCTGGAGCCTTTATACCTTACCTCATCCTCACTCCCCTCCTCTGACCCTTGAGCTTCCCGATCCGATTCGTCCAGCATGCAAGGATGATCTACATGTTAGGATCTCATTCGTCCGGAAGCAAAAGGAGACGTCACGGATAATCACGCGGGGAGAGAGAGAAAGAGAGAGGGAGGGAGAGAGAGAGAAACACTCGTCGTCACGTGAGAAAGGAAAAACCCCTTCCTCAAAATAGGAAAAATAGAGCTAGGAAAAGTCAAAGAAAGTTGAAAACGAAAAAAATTGGAAACATTAAGGTGAAAAATGAAAGGCAGTTGAGAGGAAAGCCGAGGGCAGAATGACTTGGGTGGAAAGCATCCCTTATAGGGAAGGGAGAGAAAGAGAGGGAAATACTCGTAGCACGTGAGGAAGGAAAAAACCCCTTCCTCAAAATAGGAAAAATAGAGCTAGGAAAAGTCAAAGAAAGTTGAAAAGGAAAAAAAAAATATTTGGAAAAATCAAGCTGGGAAAAAGTGAAAGACAGTTGAGAGAGGAAAGCCGAGGGCTGAATGACTTGGGTGGAAAGCATCCCTTATAGGGAAGGGAGAGAGAGAGAGGGAAACACTCGTCGTCACGTGAGAAAGGAAAAAACCCCTTCCTCAAAATAGGAAAAATAGAGCTAGGAAAAGTCAAAGAAAGTTGAAAAGGAAAAAAAAATATTTGGAAAAATAAAGCTGGGAAAAAGTGAAAGACAGTTGAGAGAGGAAAGCCGAGGGCTGAATGACTTGAGTGGAAAGCATCACTTATAGGGGAAGAGAGAGAGAGAGGGAAACACTTGTAGCACGTGAGAAAGGAAAAACCCCTTCCTCAAAATAGGAAAAATAGAGCTAGGAAAAGTCAAAGAAAGTTGAAATGGAAGAAAAAAATTTTGGAAAAATAAATCTGGGAAAAAGTGAAAGACAGTTGAGAGAGGAAAGCAGAGGGCTGAATGACTTGGGTGGAAATCATCCCTTATAGGGAAGGGAGAGAGAGAGAGGGAAACACTCGTCGTCACGTGAGAAAGGAAAAAACCCCTTCCTCAAAATAGGAAAAATAGAGCTAGGAAAAGTCAAAGAAAGTTGAAAATGAAGAAAAAATATTTGGAAAAATAAAGCTGGGAAAAAGTGAAAGACAGTTGAGAGAGGAAAGCCGAGGGCTGAATGGCTTGAGTGGAAATCATCCCTTATAGAAAAGAGAGAGAGAGAGTTGGCGTTCCTCAAGGTCCCATCGTGGTCCTCATTATGTTATTATTTTGACAGTGTGTTTGTGTGTTGGACGCGGCCCTGGCCTACATGGTCTCTGCTCTGCTCTGTGTGCTGTGTGTGTGTATGTGTGAAGTTATTTGCACCGTCCGTCATCCTTCAACATCCCGTAAATCCTCCACACACACACACACGAGGGCGCGCTCACTCGTCACTGAAAATCCGATTCCACCCCCAATTCCCTAATCCCCCACTCCTCATCATCATCCCCTCCCTCTCCCCTCTCCTCTCCCCCTCCCCCGGGTCCTGTCGATCGCGAAATCGTCGCCGCCGCCGCCGCCAGCGTTTATTTAATCTGATTCAGAGGGGCGGGGGGCGGGGGCGGGGGGCGGCGCTGCTGCTGCTCATCGTCATCCATTTGTCCAGTTAATCCCATAGCAGCAGCAGCAGCAGCGCCACAGCCATGGTGGACGACGACGACGTGTCGCCATTTCACAACCACGGTGCAGACAGAGAGAGAGGGAGAGAGGGAGAGAGAGAGAGAGAGATAGGGGGCGAAAATTAAAAAAAAAATAATAGTAATAATAATAATAACCACCCCCGTGTTAATTTCTTTTCGACATCGCCGCTATAACCGGGGAGGAAAAAAAAAACACCATACCCTCACTGCAGTGTTACCAACGTGACTCTTCCCCCGGCATAATTTACAACAACAGAGGGGGGGAGGGAGGGGGGTTGCCCTGCACCTCTCGCTTTTGGAGGGGAGGCGAGGGGGAAAAGGCCCCACCCTTGCTGTGTACCTTCCTTTCCTATCCTATTAAATAATGGTTCCTAGTTCCACGTCATGGACCAGCCTCGTCACTCGTCCAACTCTTCTCCCCCCTCTCTCTCTCTCCTCTTTCACCCCACCCCTTTACTTACTATCTGAAGAGAGAGAGAGAGAGAGAGAGACTAATTCTTGTGAGTGATTCGTGTGACGTAATTGAGGATGTCAATCAGCCAGAGATCTTCAAATATATTCATTCACAACCAGCGGGAAAAAATATATATATATATCTCTGGATTTTCCAACGACGCAAAGTTAACAATCCACTCACACAAAGATATTGTTAAAAAAAATGGTGTCAGAAGAACTCAACGTTAGGGAAAATGGTTAGAAAAAAAAAAGCTGAAACAGTTGAAAAATGACCAACAATTAAATTCTGGAATAAATTAGGTAAAAAGCAGGATGAAATAAAAACCTTGATAATAAGAAAATAATTTAAATTGTCAATTGAATTAGAAAAGGCAGGATTGAAAATATACCGGAGAAACTCACCAAAAAAAAACAGGAAGAAAAATTTAAAGGTTTCTGTTCAATTCTGGATTAAATTAGGTCAAAAGCAGGACCAAATAACAATTCCGGAAACACACACACAAAAAAAAACAGGAAAATAAAAAAGTTTCAGTTCAATTATGGATTAAATTAGGTAAAAAGCATGACGGAAAAAATTCCGGAATCAAACATTAATAAGAAAATAGAAATTATCAGTTAAATTCTGAATTGAATTAGAAAAGGCAGGATAACAATATACCAAAAACACACAAAAATCAGTAAAAATAAAAATATCCAGTTCAATTCTGGATTAAATTAGGTAAAAAGCATGACGGAAAAAATTCCGGAAACAAACATTAATAGGTAAAAATAAGTTAAATTGTCGTTTGAATTAAAAAAAAGACAGGATTGAAAATATACCAAAAACACACAAAAATCAGGAAAAATAAAAAAAGTTTCAGTTCAATTCTGGGTTGAATTGGGGGAAAAAAGAAGGACGAAAAAAATACCGGAAACACACAAACAAACAAAAAAACACAAAATCATCAGTTAAATTCTCTATTAAATTAGGGGGGGAAAAAAAGCAGGATGAATAAATGCCGGAAACACACAAACATTAATAATATCAATAGAAACCGTCAGTTCAATTCTCGATAAAATTCGGAAAAAGCGGGACGACGAAAAAAATAAACCTGAAACAAACAATACGAACAAGAATAGAAAAAGAAACCCGAGGGTATTTTTACATCCACATCAGAGATGTTAGAAAGACGAACGAAACGTGAAGAGAATGACGTCAATGAAGGGAAAGGTTGGTGCAGGCGAAATAAAAAACGAAAATAAATGACGAAGAATCAATACAATAAAAAAGACGATGGAATACAGTAAGAAAGAAATTGAAGGTAGGAGTAAAGAAGGGAGGGAAAGTCACGAGAGACTCTCTCTGTGTTGTGGTGTACAGGAGTACAATGGAAAATTTAATAAACACGGGGAAGCAATTAAGAGAGAGAGAGAGAGAGAGAGAGAGAGACGTGCAATTAACCTTATTAATTTTGCAATTCTGGGAGAAACCGAGAAACTGGGAATTCCGCAGGTGAGGTTCAGCCTTCAGAGGACGGATTTAATTTTGAATATTAAAAGTCAAGCATTCCTCTCTCTAACTCTCTCTCTCTCTCTCTCTCTCTCTCTATATATATATCTCACTCTTTATGTCTCTCTCTATCTCTCTCCTTGTCTCTATGTCCCTCTCTCTATATATAAATATATATATGTCTCTCTTTGTGTCCCTCTCTATCTCCCTCTCTCTGTCTCATTCTCTCTATGTCTCTCTCTATCTATCTCTCTCTATGTCTCTCTCTATCTCTCTCTATGTCTCTCTCTATCTATCTCTCTCTATGTCTCATTCTATTTATCTCTCTCTATATCCCTCTATATCTGTCTATGTCTCTCTCTGTCTCATTCTCTCTCTCTGTCTCTCTCTCTCTCTCTCTCTCTATATATATATATATATATATATATATATGTCTCCTCTTTGTGTCTCTCTCTATTATATCTCACTCTCTATGCCTCTCTATCTCTCTCTATCTATCTATCTATCTATCTCTCTCTCTCTATCTATCTCTCTCTATCTATCTCTCTCTAACTCTCTCTCTATCTATCTCTCTCTATGTCTCATTCTATTATCTCTCTCTATATCCCTCTATCTCTCTCTATGTCTCTCTCTGTCTCATCTCTCTCTATGTCTCTCTCTCTCTCTATGTATCTCTCTCTATGTATCTCTCTCTCTATCTCTCTCTATCTCTCTCTCTCTATCTCTCTATCTCTCTCTCTATCTATCTCTATCTCTCTCTCTCTATCTATCTTTCTCTCTATCTATCTCTCTCTATCTTTCTCTCTATCTATCTCTCTCTATCTTTCTCTCTATCTATCTCTCTCTATCTTTCTCTCTATCTATCTTTCTCTCTCTCTGTCTCCTCTCTCTCTGTCTCCTCTCTCTCTCTCTCTATATCTATCTCGCTCTCTCTATGTCTCTCTTTCTCTCTCTCTCTATTTCATCTCACTCTCTATGTCTCTCATCTCTCTCTCTATCTATCTATCTATCTCTCTCTCTCTATCTATCTCTCTCTCTCTCTCTCTCTCTCTCTGTCTCTCCCTATCTCATCTCTCTCTATGTCTCCATT
>CM067379.1:1471820-1474320 GCA_034510155.1 Eucriotettix oculatus
CTCTATCTATCTCTCTCTATGTCTCATTCTATTTATCTCTCTCTATATCCCTCTATATCTGTCTATGTCTCTCTCTGTCTCATTCTCTCTCTCTGTCTCTCTCTCTCTCTCTCTCTCTCTATCTATATATACTATATGTCTCTCTTGTGTCTCTCTCTATTATATCTCACTCTCTATGCCTCTCTATCTCTCTCTCTATCTATCTATCTATCTCTCTCTCTATCTATCTCTCTCTCTATCTATCTCTCTCTATGTCTCTCTCTATCTATCTCTCTCTATGTCTCTCTCTATCTATCTGTCTATGTCCTTCTATATCTCTCTATGTCTCTCTCTGTCTCATTCTCTCTCTCTGTCTCTCTCTCTCTCTCTCTCTCTCTCTATATATATATATATATATATATATGTCTCTCTTTGTGTCTCTCTCTATTATATCTCACTCTCTATGCCTTTCTCTATCTCTCTCTTTGCCTCTCTCTGTATCTCTGTATCTCTATGTCTCTCTCTCTCTATCTATCTGTCTCTATGTCTCCCACTGTATCTATCTATCTCTGTATGTCTGTCTATGTTTCCCTCTCTACCTATCTCTCTATGTCTCTCTCTCTATCTATCTCTCTATGTCTCTCTGTACCTCTATCTTTCTATGTCTCTCTCTATTTATCTATCTCTCTCATTGTCTCTCTCTATCTCTGTCTGTATGTCTCTATCTCTGTCTCTCTCTCTCTCTCTCTCTCTATTTATATACATATATATATGTCTGTCTTCCGTGTGTGACGCAGTGAATTTCTGTATTGTGTGGTGTTTCATCTCCAAAGTTGGTTTGCTGTTCTATGATGATTATTGATATTTTCGTGTTGTGCCGCCTCCGCCGCACTTTTGAAGGCGCCTGCATCGCATCGCCCTCTCTCTTATCCCCCCCTCGCCCCACCCCTTTCTATTTCTTGTGTTCTGCGGAGGAAGGAATTCAATAGCAGCTCATCCTCCTCTAGTGTAATAATAATCTTCCACGAAACTAGCTCCTTTGTCCAAGGAAAATGTTCTCCCTCGCAGCCGGAACACTCTTGTACAATGCCATTTCCCACCCTCCGCCCCCGGGAGGAGTTCGATATCCTCCATGTCCAACACTTACATCTCCCTCCCTCCCTCTCTCTCTCTCTCTTGGTTAAAATAGGAGTAAATAGCAGTGACGAGGCTAGTGGGTCAAGTGGCTGACAACACACTTGAGGCGGGCGGCAAGCAATGGGAGGGGGAACAACATCACCTATCTCTCTCTAGTTTCTCCTTGTCAAAAAGAGTATATAGACCCCTTTTAATTTAAGTATCTTCATATTATTTTTAATATTATTTTTATTAATGTTTAATATATACATCTGTATATCTCCCTATGTCTATCTACATCTCTTTATATTTCTCAACGTCTCTTTATATCTGTCTACATCTCATTATATCTCTGTCTATATCTCTCTACATCTCTTTATCTCTGTCTATATCTCTTTAGCTCTGTCTATATCTCTTTTTATATCTGTCTGTATCTCTTTATATCTGTCTTTATCTCTTTATCTCTGTTTATATCTGTCTGTATCTCTTTAGCTCTGTCTATATCTCTTTATATCTGTCTATATCTCTTTATCTTTGTCTATATCTCTTTTTATCTCTGTCTATATCTCTTTATATCTGTCTATATCTCTTTATCTCTTTATCTCTGTCTATATCTCTTTATATCTGTCTATATCTCTTTATCTCTGTCTATATCTCTTTATCTCTGTCTATATCTCTTTAGCTCTGTCTATATCTCTTTTTATCTCTCTACATCTCTTTAGCTCTGTCTATATCTCTTTATCTCTGTCTATATCTCTTTAGCTCTGTCTATATCTCTTTAGCTCTGTCTATATCTCTTTAGCTCTGTCTATATCTGTTTTTATCTCTGTCTACATCTCTTTATCTCTGTCTATATCTCTTTATCTCTGTCTATATCTCTTTATCTTTGTCTATATCTCTTTTTATCTCTGTCTATATCTCTTTATCTCTGTCTATATCTCTTTATCTCTGTCTATATCTCTTTATCTTTGTCTATATCTATTTTTATCTCTGTCTATATCTCTTTATATCTGTCTATATCTCTTTATCTTTGACTATATCTCTTTATATCTGTCTATATCTCTTTATCTCTGTCTATATCTCTTTATATCTGTCTATATCTCTTTAGCTCTGTCTATATCTCTTTATCTCTGTCTATATCTCTTTATCTTTGTCTATATCTCTTTTTATCTCTGTCTATATCTCTTTATCTCTGTCTATATCTCTTTATCTCTGTCTATATCTCTTTAGCTCTGTCTATATCTCTTTATCTCTGTCTATATCTCTTTTTATCTCTGTCTATATCTCTTTATCTCTGTCTATATCTCTTTTCATCTCTCTACATCTCTTTAGATCTGTCTATATGTCTTTTTATCTCTCTACATTTCTGTATACGTCTCTATCTCAATCTCTCTCTATTCCTATC